>RJWM01025599.1:0-29117 GCA_004363535.1 Dasyprocta punctata | reverse complement strand
CCACCCTCCATTCCATCCCTTCAAGTTTTGTTGACACAATTTTGAGGTGTTGTTGCAGATTTTTATATTCTATGCCCATCACATTTTAAGACTTCTTTAAACAGTTCCACTTAAGCTCATAAATATTGTACTTTAGGATCAGGGATTTAGCTCAGTGGCACAGCACCTGCCTGGCAAGCATGAGGCAGTGAATTTGATTCCCGGCCCACCTCCCTCACCAAAAAATTGTACTTTAACAATAGTCAGACCCAACAATACATTTTACTGGTTTTAAGTTTCACAATTCTTTTGCTATATCTTCCTGTTTTGCAAGTTATTTATTCTGATTCTTTTTTCTTCCCTGGATATATTGTTTTTGTTTTTACAAAAGATGTATGTGTAATACTCACAACATATGGGTGTTAAAAATGTGTCTTACAGTGCATGGTTACATACGCACTGGTTCCATGTGACTTAGAATTAAAATTACTTCACCGACAAAAACTTAACAGAGCAGTAGGCAGGGCTCTATGCTCTAGGTGCTTGTTCTTCCACAGAGGGGTGACTTGAGTGACTGAAGTGCAGATGCTAGGCTAGGTCCCGGGAGGGAAGTGGCTGCTCTCCAGGTGTATACAGAGGATGGAAGGGATAAGGGTGTGGGTACAACAGTGGGGCCTCCTGGCTGAGGAGAATGGATAAGAGATTTTTAAAAAGAGGGGGAAAAAAAACCCTCCAGAGCTCAGCACCTGGTAGTTACCTGTTTTACTCAGCTAACTTAGACTCAGAGGTGAGGAAATGAACTCCCCAGAGATGTTTGTATTTTCATCTTCTCAGTAAATTTTACACTAATGTGTAAAAGATTGTTGACTGGTGTGGAGTTCTAGAGTTAGAACGCTGTAAACTATACTCTTAGATGCTCACTAGGGTGTCTTGTCTCTTTGGAGATTGTGTAAGATCAATGTGAAGCCCTATTCCACATTTTTCACAAGTTCAGAGCACTTTGCAAGATTTCTTCTGATCCTGAAGGTTTGGGTAAGAGTGAAGGCTCTCCTCTCCAGCCACCTGTGTTCAAATTCTAACTCTGTTGCTTAGATAAGCTTAATTAGTTTGGAAAATCTAAACTCCCTTTGCCTGATCTGTAAGAGGAAATCACATTCTAACTGTATTGTGCTGAGAAAATCTTTTGAGTTATTTTTCTTGGTTCTTTTGTGGCTGGATTAAATATATGACTAGTTCTTAGTTGCGTTTAGAAATGACATTTGTGGCCACTAATGAGGCTAAAGCATTGAAAGACTGTTCTGAGACCCTCAAAACTTTTCTCTCTCATCCTCTTACCTTTTTGCCTGATGACGAGCAAAGTTTAATGTGATAAGAACTGGCCAGTTTGCACATACATATGAAAGGGCACAAGAAGCATCTTGAAATCTGAGACCTTGTAGGTAGGTTTGCTCTAACATGTGTGAGGCCTGGGGCCAGAATATAAAAGCAGACCTATATACCTAGCATCTAAATATTTAAAAGTCACAAACCACACTGTGTCAGCCAGCCTTTTGTTGCTATGACAAAATACCCGAGATAAAGTTTAAGGAAGTAAAAGTTCATTTCAGTTCACGATTTCAGAGGTTTTAGTCCATGGTTTCTTGATTTCATTGCTTCTGGGTCCATGGAGAGGCAGAGCATCTTGACAGGCAGTCTGTGGTGGAGCAAACTGACTGATAGTGGAAAGGAGGAAAAGAGAGAAAGAGAGACAGAGGTGCCATCAGTCAGGAACAAAATCTATCCTTGAAAGGACTTCCCAGTGACCTACTTCCTCCAGTGAGGCTCCACCTTGTAAGATTTCCACCACCTCCCAGTAGTGCAATCAGCTGGGGCCAAGCCTTTAACACATAAGATTTTGAGAGACATTTATGAGCCAAACCATAACACAAACTATTAAATAAAGTATGTTTTATTTTTGAATGTATTTACATAATCATAAAATTAAAAAGTCATGTAAAACTATTATTTATGACTGAGAACCAGAGAAATACCAAAGACGACTACATTGAGTAATTATTATATATATTTTGGGTGTTCTTTGATGAGTTAACAACTTTCTTGCACGAATAAAAAAATTAAGACACAGAACTTATGATATTTGAATATATAGTCAATAAAATCATCATGCTAAATATGATCTTTATGTAAACTTCTGTTTTCTTTATAGTGATGATAAAACAATGAGTATTTACTCAAAATACGCAAATTGAAAGATATTTTCATCAAAGTGTAAATTTAAGTATATTCAAAAATCCAAACCTTAAAATTATTTTTAAACATTTTTCCATGATGCAATATTATCTATGAAAAGGTAAAACAAAAACTTAACTAATGAAATTGTAAAAGAAATTATTTAATAAACATAAATAACTTTAATATTTTGAATTGAACCTATATCTTAATATTTTATAGTGTTTTTTTTGTCTGGGGACTTGAACTCAGGATCTTGTGTTTGCCAGGCAGGTATTTATGCCATTGAGTTATCACCCCTGCCCAATATTTTATAGTGTTTAATGTACACCTAGTTGCCAAAATGTATGCATCTAGAACTGATAAATCCAAACTTCAGTATAATATGAATTGTTAATATTACCAAATTTTTCTCAGATACCATAAGTGTCTTTTGACAATAATACAAATAGAAAACAAGAAAAGAAGAAAGCATTTTGACTTCGCTGGGAACTGATATTTGTTGTGCAAAGATCTGTTGCATTTATGTTGAGAGAAAAGCTCTGGCAAGTTTGTATGTCTTTTTTCTTACCTGAACACTTCCACTACTCCCGTCTTTCCTGTACTACATAAGTGTTTATCTCTGACATCAGTGGTAACATAGCCCACGATCTTCATGGCTTCCACTGTTTCTTCAATGCAACCACCGTTTCTTTTGATGGTATGTGAAGGAGATGTAAAGAAGTTTTCTCTGGGGCCTGAGTAGTATAAACCATAACTGTTGATATTTAGTGTTATAAGCTGTGCTGTAAAATTGCTGAGCATTAGACCTCTAGTGACAGAGGGCAGCTCTGAAGTGTGGGGCTCAGAGCAGAGCCACTCTCATCCAGGCCCAAGGATACTATAGAAGTAGAGTTGGAGAATCCACCTGCTATTAAACTGCAAAGAACAAGAGACATTGTATTAGTTAGATTTCTGTCATTATGACAAATTACCTACCATAATATTTATTTATTTATTTATTTATTTATTTTTTTTGCGGCACCAGGGATTGAACTCACAACCTCGCGCCTGCCAGGACAGGCGCTTAAGGCACTGAGCCAAACTCCCGGCCCTGGTTGTTTTGAAGCAGGGTCGCACTAGGTAGCTCAGGCCGGCCTTGCGCTTGCGTTGTAGCCCAAGCCGGCCTCGAACTCACAACGCTCCGCCTACCTCAGCCTCCCGAGTGCTGGGATTAAAGGCGTGCGCCACCACACCCGGCTCCTACCATAATATTTAAAAAGAAGAACATGATTGGTTTGGCTCACAGTTTCAGAGGTTTCGGTCCGTGGTCAGTTTGCCCTGCTGCTTTTGGGCAGGACCACGGTGAGGCAGTTCATCACGGTGGGAGCATGCAGCAGAGCAAATCTTTCACTTCATGGCTCAAGAGAGACAGGAAGGGATCCCAACATCCCCTCTTCAAGGGCACAGATAACCTAACTTCCTCCCACCAGACCCTACCTCTTACAGGTTCTACCTCCTCCCAATGGTACCTCAGGCTGGAGGCCAAACATTTAACACATGCACCTTTGGGGGACTTATGGATCTGAAGTATAGCAGACATTAAGATTTGAATGCCAAAAGCCAATCAAGATAAATTCTGCAGCAGGGGGTTCTGGGATCCAGGAATGCCAGTGGTGTTTGTATGATCTTCAGAGGCTGCTGTCTCATTTTTGAGCCAGACATAAAATATGACAACAGTAGTCAGGCCAACCTTTGAACCTGCAAGAAGTGAAGGGAAAAAAGAGAAGGTGATTTGAGGCAACTCTCAAAACAATATTCAAGTAGGGACCTTCCATCTCATACAAAGATAAATATAGACAAACTACTCAAGATGCTCTGAAGAGTTTCATAATCATGACTTTACAAGAGAACTGGAAGAGAGAGAGAGAGAGAGAGAGAGCTGCTGCAAGAAAAAAAATAGGGATCATCCAAGCTGAGAACACACAACCTCCTCTTCAGTGTTAAAGAAGCCTTGGTTAGACCAGGTTCCTGCTGTGAATCTTGATGCAGATGATCCTCTAATAAATGAGGATGATGAAGATTTTGAAGAGGAAGAGTGATGATGATGATGATACTGCAGCTCTTCTTGCAGAACTGGAAAAAATTAAGAAAGAAAGAGCTAAAGAGAAGGCCAGGAAAGAACAAGAACAAAAAGCTGAAGAAGAAAGGATTTGTATGGAAAACATTCTCAGTGGAAACCCCCTCCTCGATCTCACTGGCTCATCTCAGCCTCAGGCCAACTTCAAAGCTAAAAGAAGGTGGGATGATGATGCGGTCTTTAAGAACTGTACAAAAGGTGTAGACGATCAGAAGAAAGACAAGATTTGTAAATGATACACTCTGATCTGAGTTTCACAAAATGTTCATGGAGAAATATATTAAGTAGTACAATTTTATGTGCTTGAATTCTGTAAAATGTTGAGGATTGGTTTTGTTTTTTTGTTTTTCTTCCCCACCATCTAAATAGTGTATAGGCTCCCTTAATTTTAATCTGCAAAATATCTTGTCCTTTGATGGTGCATTAATTTGATAATGGCATGGGAATAGGTTTAACAGAATTTCCGTTTCCCTGAATGTTTCCAGTCACATGTTTTGTTTTTAATATTGGAAAAAGAAATGTGCTTGTAATAAATATTTGTAATCTAAATTTAAAAAACATGAATTCTGTTGCAAAGAATTAAATTTGTAAAACTGATCAAGATGGAATTTGTATATGTACCAATTTCCAAGATCAATGTAATTATTGTATATTGCAAATGTATCCTACTAATAGAATTTTTAAAACACAATAAATAAAAATTTTAAAAAGGAGTTATCTTCTCATTTAAATCTTATGATTTCAAGCTGCTATTTATTAGAAAGAGACATGTCTAATAATGAGAGAACAATTTAGTAAACCAGACTTGATATACCTGGACCCCTATGTATAGGAACAAACACTGGGGTGTATCCACTGGCTCATGAAGGTGATGCAAAACAAACAGTTTAGAAAACAATTTAGAATTTGGTAAAATTATATTGCAGAGGACACCAAGGATCTTTAACAAATAATCCCTGGCCTCCAGACTTGCACTGATAGGAAGTAGGCTGTGAAGTCTTGAGGATCCTGACAAGGGTGCAACCTCAAGGAAGGGAATGAACATGGAAGAGCTGCTGGAGGCAGTTCCACCAACGAGTGGAATCAGGTCTGATCAAGGAAATCCCCCACAGCTTCAAGAAAAAGGCACCTCCCCTCAAAACACCTGTCACATTAGATTTCATAATTGCTACTGGTCAATATTGCTGTGTGTCCACTATCAGTCATTATTCTATTGCAGTTGTGTTAGCTTTTTGTTACTGTGGCTCAATACCTGAGAAAAGCAATTGAGTAGAGGTTTACTTTGGTTCATGGCTTCAGAAGTTTCAGTCCATGGTCACTTGCCTCTGTGGCAAGACAGAAACATCATGATGGAAGGCCACAGTGGACAAAAAGTGCTCAGCTTCTGGTAGAGTGATGAGCAGAGAGAGACAGGAAAAGAGCCCAAGACGAAAAGGCCAGGAACCAGATATAGTACCCAAAACCCCATCGCTATGATTTACTCTCTTCAACTAGACACCACCTCTAGTTTCCATCCCAATAATGCCATCAGACTGTGATGAATCCATTGATGAAGTTAGAGTCCTCATGATTCAATCACTTCCTAAAAGCTTACCAGCAACCAATCTTTTAATACAATGATCTTTTTTGAGGGACATACTTATCCTGATCTCAATGTGCAATTATATTGTGGGAGCATAACACCGTGGGGTTTAAAAGAAGGATTAATGCTCTTCTCTGAAGAGTGAGTTTTTGCTCTTGTGGGACTGGGTGGGTTACTACAAGAGTAGGTTGTCATAAAGCAAGATTGGCCCTTCCCTTGGGTCTCTGCATGCACCAGCTTCCCCTTCTGCTTCTGTGACATTTTGTGATGCAGACAAGAGCTGCCACTAGATGCCAGTGTCATGCTGTTTGGACTTATTAGTCACCATGATCATGAACCAAATAAACTTCTTTTTTCTACATTACACAGTCTCAGGTATCCTGTAATAACAACAGAAAATGGATCAACACATGAAGTGAGTTGATGGGACTTTCGTCTTCTTTTCTTAGATCACAAGAGTTTGCCCAGTGTGGGGAAAAAAGTGTGTTCCATTCATTTGGTGGCCAAAAAGATTGTTGTGGGTAAGAGCTCTCCCACAAGAGACCATTCTCTCTATATGATATATAGATATTGCTGTCAGTCCCCACGGCAGGGAGTGTAGTCTTACTGGGTCACTGTTTTCAGGCTCAGGGTTCACAATGGGAGCCCAATAACAGCCTCTCATTTCTAACCTTGATTCCTTTCCCCATCTGACTGTAAGGTATATTAAAAATTTGGTACATAAAATATATATAGCTAGGTGAGCTCCAAAGGACATCTAACTTCAAATCCAACTCTGCTGTTTATGATACTCTTCTTGCCTTATAGCTCAGCTTTCTATGAAAATTATTATATATAGCATTTTTATGTTTCAGAGGTAGGGTTGCATTTCACATTAGTTCTATCTGCTAGCCTCACGTTTTCATGAACACGAAAAGCTTTCAAAAAAAGAATTCCCAAATCCTCCAAAAAATAAATGCTGAATTAAATCACTTGGCAAGCAGAAATACTGGTTTACTTTTCTTTCAAATTATAATTATTTCATTTCAATATATATGCTAACTTGTTTCATTCATCCTAGATTATCTTAGTTCATTGAAAAGAAAATTTTGTGTTATTATCTGTTTCTTTTTGGAAGAATCTTTTTGGTTTATGATTTATACTCTGAGTAACTACTTTGGCACTGGGGATCAAACTCACAACCTCACGCCTGCCAGGCAGGCACTTAGGCCACTGAGCTAAATCCCGGGCCCTGAGTAACTACTTTGAAGATACTGTTCTCAGGAAAACAGAAGTCATTGCCTCCTGAGAATTGGCCATGCTGGGACTGGGAGCAGCCCACCAAGAAGCCACCTAGCCACCCTGTTTGGTAATCCACACAAACTGTGCAGGGCCCAGGAAGAGAGAAGTCAGAGAGCACATCCTGAGAACCTACTGGAGTGTGCTGAGAATCAAAAACTCTAACCCCTCCCCGCAAGCAACCAACTGGTTTGGAGGACAGGGTGAGTTGATAGCAACTGAGGAACAAAAAGCAACTGAATGCTTGTATTGTTTGATTGACTTTGCAGGCCGGGGGCCTGTGGTCTGAGCATCTATTGGGAGAAAAACATTATGCAATATAGCAAATATGGGGAATTTCCTTTTATCTTGTTTTTGAAATCCAGTATTGTTCTCATTGTTTTGTTTTGTTCTGATTGTTTTGCTTTATTCAATGTTCTGTTTTGATTTGTTTTATTCTGTTTTGTTTGGTTTGATTTTGCTATACGTCATTTTCAAAAGTAGTCCACTACTTCTGAAACATAAAGTTTCTACAGATAAATGAAATGTTTGATGAGATTAGGCACGTTCAGGGTGGTATGGCTGTAGACAATAGAACACCTAAGGAAAATGACAATGGTAGTAATATAATTACTTTTCAAATGTTATTTAATGCTACCTTGCCATAAATATGCTTTAGTCTATAAGGAATTAGTTTTACTTGAATTGGATTTTAACATCATAAAAAAAAAATCTGAAGAGCTTTGCTTGCTATTGATAAGGTGGTTTATAATTTAGCAGATTGTCTCAGTGCTGAAAGTCACCTGAGAAACTACTAGATGAACTGAATAAAGAGGTAACATGGCATTTTTCATAAAAACGTGAGAGTAGTCAATGTTTAAAATTTTTTCAATGCTCAAATTAATTATGCTATATTACAAAATTTATTTTATTTGGTGTTATTAATTATACCCTATGATGATGAATTTTAAGAAGCACACCTCTCTAAAATGGACAGGAATAGACACGTTTAAATTACACAGAGCTAAAAAATTCATTGGTGGAAACAAGAAATCAAACAAAACATAATACAGTATCAATGGATAATGTAAAGGTTTATTTCTGAAGATAATAGCATTGACAATTTTTTCATTTTCTCATATTGCATTTCTCATTGTGAAAAACTCGTAATAGATAACCCTCTTGAATTCTGCTAAATGTGACACTAATTTTTGCCTAACTTTTGTGTCAGATTTTAAAAAACAGCATCTCTTAATTTACATGCTTCTTAAAAAATTAAGCAAAAATAATTTTTATAATTTTTAACTTTTTTTCTTTTTCCTTCCTTTCTTTCCTCCTCCCCCCTCCCTAGTTCCCTTTCCCATTTGAACATTTTCTTCCCATTTCACAATATTATACTGGGTCCTTATACTTTCGGTTTCTCACACCAGAGAAACAACATGGTATTTACTTGTGTCTGATTTATTCCATTTAAGATGGTCTCAAGGTGCATTCATTCACCTAGAAATGTATCAAGTTTATATTTCTATATCCAAAAATAATTTTAAAAGGAACTCTGAGAGAATATTTTCTTTTATGCACTTTCCAGAAAGTAAAACCTGATGCAAATAGTGAATAAAGTAAGCCAACTTTTACTCAACATAACTAAGAATGAGACTTAGAATCACATTTTCTCAAATACCTTAGGTAATGCGTATAACCATGGCAATTATTTTATTTAAAAACTTCTGCTTAGAGGAATGATGTCTTATAGGTAAAATCTAATGCAAAACAGGCAAGGAAAGCAACCATGATTATGACAAGAGTGCACCAATAATGCAATGGAAATGAGAATATACTCTCTTCTCAGAAAGCTATTGGAAGAATTTGAGTGAACATTTGAGAAAAAAAAATGCAAGCCACTGGGCTATTATTAAGGGAACCCTTCCAGCTTGGTTGCTGAGATAGATTTGTTATTCATATTAATCTTTGGCATTTTGGATGGTACAATGGTATAAAACTACTCATGCTTTTTCTTTTATTGTAGATTCCTATGTCACATGATCTTTTATTAAAAGCCCTTTAATTTTGGGAACATTTTAACTGATTGCACCTTTCCTATGGCAATATATGTAAACTACTTTATTTATGTAAATAGTTTAGTTTTTTAGAAAGGCTCTTGTTTTACATTTTGTTTATAGGTTTTTTTCCTCACAGAAGGATTCTAACTCTCCAGAATCTTAAAACTCTACCTCTGTGTACACTCAAATCTTAACCTATAGTACAGAAACTGGAAAGACCCACACATAAAAAAAAAAAAAAAAAAATCAGAAAAGGTTCACTTGATTTTTCTTAATTACCTCAAACGCAAGTATAGTATAATGTTATAACTAAGTGCCTCAAAATTATTGTGGTTAAATTCATTTAGAAATGATTTAATGTCAGATTTAAAAATTTCTTGCTTTTAATACTTGCTTTGATAACCGTATTCTACAGGTATTTTGAGTGTGTTTACATCTAAGATGAAGGCCTAAGAGTAAATGAGATTTTCCTAATTCTATTCTCATAGTTGGGTATCAAACTATGTCATCGGTGTAGAAATAGCAAAACTACATGTAGCAGTGAGTACATGCTACAAACAATAGACTATTTTTCCTGTCCTCTGGAATAAGTAAAAGCAAACATAAATTTGACCTTTTTTTTTTTTTGGATACTAGGACTTGAGTCCAGAGCTTTGTGCATTTTAGGCAAGCATTCTGCCAGAGCCACAGCACCAGCCCTTTTTCCTTTTAGAGACAGGGTCTCACAAAGTTTCCTATATTGCTATGCCCAACTTAGTTTCATCTTTTTAGTATATCACCTGTTTCCTGAACGTTATTTGTTAGAGAAATACAAACAACCTCAGAGATATTGTGGATTCAGTTCCAGATCCATGCAGTAAAGTGAGTCAGATGAATTTTTTCAGTCTTCCAGTCATATAAGTTACACTTATACTACAGCCTATTAAGTGTGCAAGTAGCAGTATGAAAATTAAAAATGCTTTATTGCTAAAAATGCTAATGATAATATGAGCTTTCAACACATGCTGTTGCTAAGTGGTACTGCTAAGACTTAACTCAAACAGGCTGCCACAAATCTCTAATCTGTAATAATAAAAAAAAGCACCAGTAAAGTACAATAAATGAAGAGTGTGTCTATGTGTCAGTTTTATTTATCTGATACCATATAATCTACCTTAAACAACTAGTAGAATGGGTACATTAAAAAAATAGGTATGCAATTCTTCACCCCTCAATGGTTTAATCTGATGGGTATGACTAAAATGTCACTCCATGTTTTCCAGAAAACCGGTACAAGTCTGTTCCTTCACTTAGCACTTACCTCTTCTATTTTACAATTTACTTGACTGTTTCCTGACATCATCCCACACGGTCTAGAATGTAAGCTCTTTGAAGACAGGGAGTTTTGGTTTTGGCTACTGTGGTATCTTAAGTGCCTGATGCAGTGTTTGACCAGTGGCACTCAAATAGTCACTGAATAAAACAAGAGAGGCCAAAGATGTAATGGGAGGTGATAGAGGAACAGTCTGGGGCCTTGTAGACCTATCTAAGGACTTAACTTCTTACTGAGGGAAATGGGAAATGCTGAGCAGAGGAATGCTGTAGCCTGACTCAGGGTTTAAAGCATCATTCTGGCTGCTCTACTGGGGATGGGTTGTGGTGGGCAGAGGTGGAAGTGAAGAAATACAAGGCACCTACATACAATACCTCAGGCAGGAGTGGCACATGAGGGTGAAAGCAGTGCAAATAAGAAGTGGTTGCATCTTAGAGTGTTCTGAAGATAAAGGAAATAGAATTTCATGACATTGGATGAAGGCTGTGAGAAAAAGACCAATTCTAGGGTGACAAGAAGGTTCTTTTGGGTTGAATAGGAAGAACTGTGTTGTCATCAAAAGACTAATGAAAGGTTGTGGGAGGAGTACATTTGGAAGCAGGGTGAGGGAAGGCTAGTTCAGTGTTGAATGTGGTATGTTTAAAATATTTTGTTAGGTACTAGGCAGGTGGGTCTGTGGCTAAACTTCAGGACTGAGGACATAGATTAAATGGTCACTGTATATGAATGGAGTTTAAAGTGAGCACAGATTAGTGAAACCAGGCATGAACACCCTATTAAAAGATCAATAGGGAATGACTTTCATCACAGAAATGGAAAGAATCTCATGTTCTTCTCAGGTAATAAATGCCCTGAAGGAAAAAAAAATCATTATTAGGTGGTGTTACTTTGTAAAACACAGGGAAAAACAAGCAAAATTATGAATGTAATTTAAAGATAGAATTTATTCTCTGATGGTTTACTCATGCAAACTGCACATAAAAGAAAATAGTACAGTTTGTGTAACATTGCAAATATAAGGACTCGAAATGCTAGGTACAGTAGTGTGGCATCCTGAAAGTCAAAATGGAATCTGTGTTTATACAACTAATAATGATTTTTATTTGCTGAGTACAGACTGATTTACAATGAAAGTTTTGCTAACCTTGGTAAGCTCGTTTACCGTTTACATGACTTCTTACATCTATGTAGTCTTATTTTACAGTTGCAAGAATTCTGTTACCAAAAACTTTAACTTGCATAAATAAGAGGAAAGAAAAAAAAAGGCAGTAAAGGACTTAGGAAGTTGAAAATTGAGGCTTTTCCTAACTCATCTGAACTACAATAAAAAATAAGCCTTCTTGTAGAATTCATATTTTGTGCCTTTGAGATCAACTCAGTATAATTACGGCAAAATCATGATTAGAAATTACTTTAAAATTATGAAATCAGTTAAAAATGAAAAATTTTAGAAGGATATCAACTAAAAATGCTCTCATTTTTAATAAGTCAACAATAAAATTCCTATTATCTTCATACTTAAAAATCCTGAAATGCCATTTGTATAATTTGTACGTTTCCCAGTTTGGAACTTAGGCAGGTGGGATACTCCCTTGAATTATCAAGGATATTCCATACAGGCTTTTAAAATGTCAGTCTCATTAGGAGATGGCACTGAGATTTTAGCAAATGGTGTAGTATGGATGCAGAACAAACTTATTATAAATGCATTACATATATTTACATAATGGAATTCTGCTTGAATGCCAGAAGTTGCTACTGGGTAGGACTCAACTATTTTACAAAGTTTTCTTAAGCACATCTACTACTTTTTAATTTTTTATTGTTTAACAATTTAGTCTATTTAAAATATTGTACTGTATTTTGAACATAACTGCAGAATAAAAATAGATAATGGCACATTAGAAAACTCAGTATCCCACAGATGATTGGATAATGAGAAAAGTGTACCTACAATCATCTCATCAGAAACAAGCTACATCATGGAATGTTAGTTATCCAAGCCTGCACATAATGACATTTTTAAACTGCAGTCATCTATTGGCCAGCATCACACTGAAGGCATCGTTAAACATTCAAGCAAAGATTGCTGGCATAAACTATTGAGACACACACACACGCGCGCGCGCACACACACACTCATTCACATTTCCCACATTATAATTACATTGTTCTAAAGATAGATACTGATTTTTTCCACAAGAAACATTATCAAAATTTGCTACTAAAAGATGACAGTGCTTTCACAAGAATAAGTACAAGTTAGCTCGCAAGTACAAGACAGTGGGGGTAAACAGTCTTAAATTTTCTAAGTAATAATTTTAGGCTTTTCTGGCAACCATACCATACTTGTTTATACATCAACTTCTCAGTTTGTAACCTGAAATCTGCAAAAAACAAAAACACAACAAAAAACTCCAAATAAGAGTTAATTTCAAAAATTATTAGATATCTGATAACCCTGTATCATACAGTATATAATTTCATATTTTCAGCCTCAAAACATAGGTTTGAAATACTGAATTTAAGACTTAAAAATAAAGTCACTTTTGAAATGCTGAATTTTTCAAAATTTTTGTCTACTTAAAATCTTAAAAGAAAATGCAGTATTAATGACCTTGATTTAGTTTAAGAATGCACATAAAAGCACTGTATGTCTTTTACCATGTTTTCACTAAAAAAGGTGTTCTCTAATATTTTTCCTTTTGCATAATGTGCAAAATAAAAGGCAAAAAGATTAAAAGCAAATTTCTATCTTTCTCTTGCCTAGTGCTTTATGACTCTGTTTGCACTACAAAGTCAATAGTCCCTATGCAAAACTTTGGTACAAATGATAAGACTACCATTATAGTTGAGGGTTAAGGAGTGAGCAAAAAAATGGAAGTGGGAAGAGATTCATTAACACCCCCATTTATTAAAACACCACCAAATTAAAACTGAAATAAACCACAATGAATTATAATACAATATACACATTGAGCACAGAAAAATTAATAAATCCAACAATATTTATAAAAAAAGCAAAATCAGTCTTTTTCCAGAGACTTAAAAACTGTTGTTCAGTCTGATCATCAACTGTTGCTACATCAACTTTAGAGCCAAATTTTATTTCAAGTAAAAAAAAAAAAATTACAACCACAGATTTCGCATATATGGAAACTGGTCTTTCCTTGATTTCCCTTTGAAGTCACTAATGAGTATCTAAAACTGTTGTACTGCAGGTTTTTAATCAACTTCCTGAGGGCTGTGATTGGGAGGAAGGAGCCATGACAATCTGCGAAAGCGCAGGCTCTGTACTCTGGTCTGCCATCTGGGTGAGGACTGAAGTGGCCACGGCTTCTGCCTTTGAGGTTGAACTGACTCCATTGGATGTGCTGACAGAACTATGCTGTATAGCTTCTGTATGTGGACTACTTGGCACTGAAAGATCTTCTGAACTATCATCTTTCTCAGCAGCTGAACAGAAAAAAAGACAAATTGTTCATTTTCTTAAAAATTATCATTACATTGAATCAATATACAAAGTAAAAACTTGGAAGTTAGAAGTTTATTTTATAAAACTACTTAAACCAGTGTGATTGGAGTTGAGTAACTGAAAAGGTGGCTCTAAGACACAAAGTAGGCAATTTTCCCTGCAACAGGTCACAAAAAGAACCACCATGTATATGAGAACATCTGAATTCCCAGTGTTTCACAGAATAGAGTTGAAGAAATATGTAGTAAATTAACGTTAAAGAAAATGAGATAGGAGTTTGACAGTCTTTTATAGATATAATCAAATCCTTATCAAGCATCACATTTAATAAAACCGGGGTTTGCCTAAATGTCATTCTTATTAAAAGATAAAAAAGAACTTGTAACCACATGCAGAAACAAAATGAATCTTACATACAAATTATATTTTTAAAATTATTCCCTCTGTATTCTCCAGAATTATATTATTCTGATTACAACACCTGATTCTAATGATGCATACACATGAGAACAAGCAATATTTATAGTCTAAATGCCACCAGCAGTTAGAATTGCATGAATTAATTGGGATTCAAATAAAAATCCACATAAAATTCTAGATACTGCAGTTGAAAAGATATTCAGGAAAGGGCATTCTAAATATTTATGAGAATTAAAAATATCAATAGTTAGCCCTGAACAATAAATCTCTTACATATTCTTTATGTTAGCAGAACAGAATCCAGTAGTTTCATTTAGTGAAAAACTTGGATGTGCAATACACACAAATACAGTATCTGTAAGAAGACATTACATTGACATACACATCTGTGAATCCAGCTCCCAATTTCAGACAGAACTGTGCTAATGACACTGCTGCTTCTAGATGCTTTTGACTATTCTGATATTCCTACAATCAGCCCCTTTTCTTTGTAGAACTACCATGCATCCCCAAACAACATAGTTTAGCTTTACTTTTAAGCACTGTAAAACAGTATCATATTGGAACCTAACTTTTTTCACTTGACATTAAAAATAACCTTTATTTAATGTTTCAAAGTGACAATATGCAGGCTTTCTATTACATCTGAGGATGCAGACTGGCCTGCTTACTGTGGATCCCATGCCCATTCTGAAAGTCAACTAGTAAAAAACCCTGGATAATATAAAACGATGATTTCCCATGGTTATTCCATGATTTGTAATGTAGAAAATGGAGAGGAACAAAAGGTGGCAATCGTAAGCTAAAAAAGATTCCTTATTGAGAGAGTTTTCTCAAATAGTGTTCTCACAGCATTTTGATACACTTTCTCAAATACACAGATCTTTAAAAACCAGGTTTCAAAACACAGATGAGATAAACTATCATCTTCTCTACATGTTACAAATACAAAACTATAAACTTGGATCAAACTTAACTTCAAGATACAATGTTTAAAAGGTATAATTATACAGATATACAGCAGAAAAAATACTTTTCTGATCAAACAATAATGACATTGTAAAATATAATTCAATAAGTTAGCAATACAAAAACAGTTACGTGTTCAAACTGGCATTGACAGTATAACTGGAGAGCATACTAAAAAGCTCTAGTTATTTATTTCACCACTACTCTTCAACTGAACAAGACAACCTTTCAAGTTCTGAGGATGTACCAGCTTTCAAAACCAAACATGCAGACGGATGACAAGTGGTATAAAAAAAAAATGTAAATATATAGTGGAGGCAATGACTCAACATAAAATAGTAAATTATAATATCTACAAACCTTAAGAATTAGGCAAAGCGAATATTTAGACAGTACAAAGAAATATTTATAAATTATGTAATTATAAATTTTATATATAAAATACCTTTGCATTGTGATATATCTATGTCCAGTTCTAGAAGGTGAGGGGAGAGAATTATTGGTATAATTGCAAGTACTAGAAAGATACAAAAAATCAAACTGCACTAAAAGAGCCACTTTCAGCTTTATGCCAAAAGAACTCAGATGTTTGACAACTCAATTTCTGTAAAGTTCTTTGTCTATGTTCATACATATTTCAATATGAAATTAGAATTCAACTAGAGTCCAAGAAACTTTTTTTCCTAGTTTAATTATGGAGACAATAATAATTTTAATCACACATGCCCAGAGCTAAACAATATACATTTATGACAATATCACTGTAATGCTTTATTCTTCAACAAAACCAAATATTAAAATGTGTTATCATTTTCAATCAGGTTTTATATTAATTTACGGTGACCAATACATGGTTTTCCCATGACAGGGAGTTTTCCTAAAATGTGGCACAGGATTTTCAGTATTAAAAGAGATTTTCAGATCTTATGTGACTTAGTATTGTCTGTCGCTTTTACTTGTAATATTCTGTAATATTCCTTACTTTCTACCAAATCTGTTTTCTCTCATAAATGATTTGAAAGATTCATTTAGTTTTATAGTTCACTACCATTAACAACTGCTGTGTCCTATATCACGAGTGTGAAACCTATGAATTTCTTCAAGATACAAATATTCACTTAAGCTCTATTGCTACCTTGACTATTAATCAACAAAAATCAGACTGATTTTTAAAATTTAAAATAGAAATTAAAATTTCTACACATTCCAAGTATCTCCCAAGAGCTGAAGAGAATTAATCTCAAAATACAACTATTCTTTTACTGTACCTCAATTTAATAATTATCTAAATGGCTGCACAAAAACAAAGATAGAAATATTTCCAAAAAACAAAAATGTCTTACTCATTTCTTGTATCCTCATGAGTATAAAATATATTCACTAAAAATTTATTAATCAAGATTTGCAGTCATTTTATTTAATAGCAGGTAAAGGCATACATCTGTATACTACAAGTAGCTTGATAAATCAATTATTAAAGTGAATAATTGCTGGGCAAATACTGCCTAGATAACAAGAGTTAAAAGTGCTAGTATTATACAATCAATTATCAAAGAAGAAAAAAAGCTATAGGTAAATTTTGAATTTAATGTAACTGGAGTTGAGTGCTAATTTCCTTCTAATTCTATAGAACTGTTTATTTTCTATTAAATTATCACTATTTGAGAGCCTTTTTGTTTTAAGAAAATCATATATGCATAATGCTGAACTCAGTAGCTTCCATAAGAAATTATGTTAAGTCAGATGGGAACAATAATGGCCTTATCCCTGCAGCAATCATTGCTAATATAAGTCCCAAACATATTTCTATATGATTCCAATTTACTCCACGATGTGTTTCACTGTCTTGTCAAAATGACTAGATATCAAATAACTGAGATTTATATGCTCAAAACTGACAAAAATCAGTGTTCTAAATATATATGGCAATCGAGAGTTGCTAAATCTACTGAATCTTTTAAATTAAAAAATATTGCCCATTCTGATGAAACTGCTTACAATGACTACAAGTAAAGATGGTAGCCATTAAGTTTTATCGTGAGCACCTGAGGAACTGTTTACATCCAATACAAAATATTTCATTCTTCTGAATTACTGACACTAGCAAATTAAAATGAAGTGGATACATATGGTTGAAACAATCTTCACATTTACAAATATTTTGAAATATCACTAAATCATAAAAACAAAAGCTGTGGGTTATATATTATGAATGTTGCCTAATGCATTCCCAACTCTGTTATTTGTTATAAATTTGTGTGCGATGGACAAAATAGGCCATTTATTCAAGAGTAACAGCTGGTTTCAATGTTGTGCATCTTATCATAAAAAGAAGGACATTACCCAAAAGGAAAAAGTACAATTAACCTCTAAAATGCTGAAACCAGAAGAAATCTAATTTTTGGAAAAACAAGAGGAATCTCACAAGCTGTTAATTTAAATACTGTTCTGTTTTAGCATTTTAATGATTAACAAGGTAGAAAATTCAGGATAATAAAAACACTGCACAATGCTGACATTAAGAAAGAACAATAGGACTTGATACTGTAAATGGATATTCCTTTCTTTTTCTGGTTTTTTCTTTTGGTACTGGGGACTGAACTCACAACCTCATGCTTACCAGGCAAGCACTTGAGCCACTGAGCTAAATCTCCAGCCCTGTAAATGGACACTATTGTTCAGTGAAGATAGCTGATTAAAAAAATGAATTTCATCTACTGAATGGGGGCTAAAAAGGAAGTAATGTTTCACCCTATCAATCTAAGACAAACTGCTGTCCTGTGAAGATAAACAAAACATCTCTGGTACTTAATAGTTTATTTTAAACTATCAGCTAACTCGTTTTGTTGATTTATAGTAATGCCTAGAAAAACTCTAAGAATACAAAAATTGCCTAGATTCTTAAAAATATGCCCCACTCCTTTGATAATAACCTTGCAGAAATTCTGATATTTAATATTAAATATTAGAACTGCAGTCTCTATTTTTTAATGGTAGCTCTGCTCACTGGTGGTATTTCACTGATGTAGCCTAAGGCTGTAAGTAATGGAACATTACTCACTATGATAGCCAGATTTCTTCTGCATGGCAGTTACAGGGCAATCTTTATGAGCCAGAAGAAGCTGTTTCAGTTGTGCCACTTCATTTCTCAGCAGGGTGACTTCATTCTGGAGAAGATAGATACATACCTTTATCAGTATTACACCAAACATATTTTTAACTGTTTAAAATAAGTGAGAATTAAAATAGGAAAATTAGACATCTTTGGCAGCATATTAAGGAATAAAGAAAATATGCTGCTTAAATATGTCTCATCAGTATACATCAGTTTTAATATTTTAGAATTTGTACAAAAATTACAACTTGTATAAAAATTTAAATAATACAACTTGATAGCATACTTTAAAATTTTTATATTACCAGTAGTCTTGAGATTCCTTATATATTATAGTTTACCTGTTGAAGGTATTTGTAATTTGAAAGACTAGAAATGTCAAGGGAGTTAGGAGGAACTTTCACTGACTCTACTTACTTGAAAATGCAAAGTTCATCCTGGAAATGCAATTAAGTGAGCTTCCTAGACACTAAGAAAAGTTCCATGCGGGAAACTATAAAAACTTTAGAAATATGGATACCTAAAATTCATTGGAAGGCACTGGGTTCGGTACCAGACCAAAGGAAAATATTCACTATTTAAATGGCTTAGCTGCCTTTCACCAAGGCAATTTTTATACATCTAAATTATTTATTTATTTATTCCTTTAGGTATCGGGGATCAAACTCACGACCTCGCACTTGGCAGGCAGGCACTTATGCTGCTGAGCTAAATCCCTGACCCCTTATACATCTAAATTTAAATCTGGTAAGTCACTGTGTGATATGCCCTAATGCTTGCAACAGAATGAACAGTTAAACCTTCATTTGGAATGTATTAATTTTGCTAAGTTCTACATAAAAGTTCCAAATTGAGTGGGTCAAACCAACTCCTTTGGGTCACCCACAAGCATTAAAAACACACAAATTCATGATCAGTGCTGATACTTGAGCTGGAAATACTGTGGATTTAATGAATTTGTAATACTTTTTATAAATTGCTGATTGATAAACATCTCTACTCATTTGGGCATAACATTAACCATTTAGATTCTACCCATGGATCCAAAGTGAGACTGCATAGCACACAAGAATACATAAGAGATCAGGCACGTCAGTTTCCATCTTTTAACTAGAAAGTAGAATACAAGATAATTTAACAGATTAGGGTCATTAGGCCTCCTTAAGTGGCCAATGACAGAAATATAAAAATCAAGAGAATAAAAACTTAAGCAATCTAAAGGCAAGTCTATTCAATCAAGTAGTTTCTCACACCCAATAAAAAATGAACTGCAACACTGTGCTAAAACACAGAACAAAAATTAATGCTTACAGTATGTCTAAACCATTGTTAAAACGATTAAATTATGTTTAGGACATTGTATTTAAGAAAAGAATGAACAGTGATCAAAGTGAAATGGTAAAATTTAAAAGAGTTTCCTTTAAAAGATAAGCTATTATTGAGAAAATTCATTATGGAATACTGCAACCTTTGGTGTCAATATCACTAGGTGTAGTTCATTATTATTGGCAATATTGATGAGAAATCACATTGTGAACAATCCAATACATATTATCCATGTCTCCTCGTGTTGTCACTTTGATTTTGACACTGATATCTACAAGTTTCTCTCATTAATATCTGTAATATGAAATGGAGTTGGGTATTAAGCTTTAGTTAAGAATAAACCTTTTATTCTCTGGTAACCTACCACACTGATTTTTAGCTCTTACCTTCTCTTCCAAAATATTCTGTTTTTTAACCATACCAAAACATTAGTAATGTGCTTCAAGTCTACTACACCCTTGTTGCCTTCACAGTAGACTTAAGTATATGAGATACTCAGTATTTGTCTTGTCCTATAAAATAGCTATCTCCAATGACTAGTAACATACTGCTGTCTTTATCTAGACACCCTTTTCTTTTGCCTTTACCTTGCTAGTTATTTTACTCATCTTTAAGATTTAACAGTGCAACAGAAAACTTGCACTGGTAACGAAGTTTCCATATGTGTTCCATAGCCATGTATGACACATGTTAATATTTAGATATAGGTATGTTACACAGTACTTATCACACTGGACTGTAATTTCTGGTGTACTTACTTGCCAGCCTCTCTTAAACTGGACAAACATGATCTTTCTGCATGTATCCCCAGAGCACAGTACATGGGCTGGGATGGACTGAATCGATAGTTATGTTTTAGAGAGGGCTACGGTAGTTCTATGTCCAAACAACAAAAAAATACTAAACAGGTAAAATAGTTTAAATAATATTACCAATATCAATAATATTACCAATATGGCTATACTGCAAATTTTCTCCATTATGAAATTTGGCATATTTTACAGCACTGTCTCAATTCCGAAATTTTAAAAATCACAACTGTCTTCTCTCTTAAATGCTCCATAAAAAATTATAAATTACATGCTCCATAAAAAATTATAAATTACATTAAATAAAACAAAACATTGTATGTGATAAAACTGCTGAAGCAGTTATCAATACAAAAATAGTTAATTTAAGCAATTCTGAGTATTAAAAATTAAAACAAAATTCCAATGAACTCAAATAAAACTAAATATATACATTTAAATTGTCTCCTTAAATGGACAGGCTTGAAACTCATGAATGGGCACATCAGTCTCTATACTTCAAACTTAACACCTGGTAGCAGCATGCCTGTTAATCTAATTAGATTACTGGCCTACTAACAAACAAATACAAAGATGCCACTAGCTAATAATGGAAAATGAACATTAAAGACTGAAGAGGTAAGGCACTTGACTCCTACTAGACTTTGTATTTGTGCTCACAGAATTTTCACTGGGGTCATACTTGAGGACAATTATAGGTAAGATCAAGAAGAGGAAATAAAATTAAGAATAAAAACTGCATATTTATATGCACTTATGTAGAAGACACACAAGTATTACAAATACTTGTATGAGGTATGAATAAAAACTATGGTGGATGTTTAAATTTTTTTGAATGTATTACAGTAAAAGACACACTGTCACTAATCCTTCTCAAAATAGTCTCCTTTGCTTTAATCTTGCCACTCTCTGCAGCAGTTCTAGAAGTCCTCTTTAGTTGTGCGGTGATGGCTGTCTCATTGATTAAAAATGTCTGAATTGATTAAAAATGTTTACTTTTCATGATCATTTTGACTTTGGAAAAGAGCCAGAATCTGGTAAACAGAATAGATGAAGACACACTGTACTGCTATTACAAGCCTGTTTTCTGATGAACAGTATGTATTTAGCAGCATTCACCATATTTTTAATCATTTTAATTATACCTTCTAAAGACACACATGAAAGAAGACTTCTAGAACTGCTTCAGAAAGTGGCAAGAATGATGGTTTAAGTGTGTTCAAATCAAGGGGGTTTCCTGAGGGGAATTAATGGCAATTATGTCTTTTATTATAACAAATTCTAAAAATTTAAACATTCACTGTATATTTTGATCACCCCTTGTACATATGGTTATATTTATCCAATATTTTGATTGTTTTGGTGTGTGTATGTGATACTGGGATTGAACTCAGCAGCTTTACACTTAGCTATATTCTCAGCCTTTTCTATGTTTGAGACAGGATCTTGCTAAGTCAGGTTTAGGGTCGTTTTCAGCTTCCCTGCACGCCCAGATTATAGGTGTCCACCACCTTGCCCAGTTTCTGAAATTTTTATACAAAGAAAAATCAGAAGATAGAGACAGGGTTGCTATATAACAAACATGAAAACTCCAACACAGAGACCTTAGAAAATAAAAAGAGGTTATTTACCACACACATTTTGCTTAAGTCAAATTAGTATTAAATGAATAAAGAAATATTTAGCTGGGGATATAGCTTAGTGGCACAGCACCTGCTTGGCAAGTGTGAGGTCCTGAGTTTAATTCCTGGTACAAAAAACAAACAAACAAACACGTAACAACAACAACAAAAAATTTCAAGAAATATTTATCCCTCTCCCATCTACTTTGTAGATTATTTCAGAGTAGCCTAACTGGATTCGGTCTATTTGTGAGTTAGTAATTCTAGAATATGTTCATTAGTTTCCTGGATCATTTTGAAGATTAAATGAAATAAGGAACGTGAAAGCATTTTGAAAATGTAAAAGCCCATTCCAATGTGAGGAATTATTATTTTGTTAAAGCAAAACAGATTTGAAAAGAAAGAGGAGATACTGTAAAAGATACTGTTTTGGTCTAAATCTAAAGTAAATTATTTTGATATTATCTTTTCCTTGGCTTCAATGTACTAATGTGGCTACTCAAAGGCTAATTACACACTAGTGACCAAATAATATTTTTCTACACACTTTCTCTGAAATACATCAGACTGATGAAATTATAACAGGAAGTCAACTCATTAACCCATCAAAACTTTTTACTAGTACCTGGCCATGGTCTGACAGTCCATAAACTGATGATCTTTGACATTCTAGTTTAGCCACCACCTCCAAAACTGAAGAAGTAATATTGAATAGTTCCTTCTTTTGAAGAATTTCTCATTGCTGCAGGCATGACTTATTTTTTATATTTAGTTTTTTCAAAAGTCATTTATTAAGTATTAAGATTCTCACCACACAGTTCCAAGGGTTATCTTGGACTCAAAACCTTATACCTAACTACAAATTATTTAATTTATAATAGGGAAGAAAGATGATAGGGTTCTCATTTAAGCTATGTAAAAGTTTGGAAATACTTTGCAAAACAAATGGGAACAACCCTTTCCTCACATTTAATTATTTGTTTCATATCTGTCTCCTTGGCTAGACCCAAATTTTAAGTGCAAATACTGTGTCTTTTTCACTGCTACATTCCCTGTATCTAACTATATTCCTTGCATACAGTTAATACATAGTGACTGAATAATAAATAACAAAATATACTTTCAACCTACTTCCCTACCCTCCTTTAATTTTCATAATAGTACTTATTCCATCAGTTTGTCAGACGGAAAAGGCTCAGAAAGATTTTTAGTAATGGACAGTAAAAATAAGTACTGCATCTCAAATCCATGTAAAATGAATGAGGTAGGGGTAGCAACACCATTACCCTTTACTCCTTGTATAATACAGTATTAAACTTTGGGAAGAAAAAAATGGAAGGCAGTTATATCAATTTCAGCAATTAAAGCAAACAGGCATTGTATAGCACCTACTAACTGTTGCTATTCATCCTATTTCAAGTTGTAATACTGAAATAAAATAGGCACCAGAAATAAAAGATTTGGTCCCATTCCCTACAAGTCAATGAACCAATAAAACCTTTTCCATGACATTAACTTTTGAATGAAAAATCCTCCTATACCCAGCTATAAAAGTATCCTTCTACTAATTTATTGAACTGCTACTCCACACCTATTTTGCAATATTTAAACTTTAAAAGTAAAATCCGTAACAAAAAATCTTTCTAAAGGTTTACTCACCGAGTGATTGTTAACGTTTACAAAGTCTGCCTTTTTTGTACACAAAGGAAACACGCTAAAATTGTAAACTGGAAACTAATCCCTATAGTGTATATAACTAAAAGACAAAGCTATAAACACCAGGTTAAAATAATTTCAAATAAAAGAGGCAGGAGGATTGCCACAGTTTGAGACCAGTCTGGCTACATGGAGTTCAAGGGCAGTTTGAACTATACAGTGAGAACCTCAATCAATCAATCAAGTTCAAAAAAGAGAATACAAGAATTGAAAATCAAAACATGATTCATTCAATGCATGGGGTAATAAGGTTGAATAATTACTACTTTCGTTAAAATCAAATTGTATTTAAAAGTATGAACAAGCACCTCTCAACATTTGTTAAACCTTTTGTTATATACTTTCTGTAAGTAAGTAATCATAGGTCATTACTGCCCACTGCACTGATCAGCTAAGCTTATATGTCCTATGAAAGATTATTAAGGAAATATGGGACTGATGAATGTTTTCACATAAAGTAGAGTTTAATTATTTCTTTGACCTTCAATTTTGTTTACAAGTCATTCTGTTCTTCACAGTTAATGGTTTTTCTGTTAGCAGCCTAGAAGAAATTTTTGTTTTCTGAATCTAACATGAGCATGTTAATTCTTCATACTCTGAAAACTAAAATGTTACTTTTAAAAAATGTTTTTTAAAATTTAACAGATAATTAAAAAAACAGCAAACAGTCATACACTGACTTGAAATAATAGTAGAAAGTCATAGTTGAAGTGATCTTTCTTCCCAATCACTCTAAATTCTCAGTTCTCACTGTTGTTTTCACATCTTGGTACACGTTATCACCAAAATTTTACTTACACTTAGGAAGTCATTTCTGTACCTTTTCCTATACCTGTACCTTCAGCCATCTGTCTGCAAGCTCTTCAATAATACGAAAGGGTTATGCTATACTTTTTAACATGCAAATTTTTTGGAGTAATTTAAAATAAAATTCATAAAATTTACAGACAACCATCTTAAAGGGGGATTTAGAACACTCACAAAGTTGTGCAACCACTACTCTCTAGTTACAAAGACTTCTATCACTCCAAAGCAAAATCCCCTACCTGTCAGGCAGTCTCTTATTTTCTTCTCCCCGCCACCAATATGCTGTCTTTCATAGCATATACTACATTTCTATGGCTGAATAATATTCCACTGCATGTATATACTATATAACATCTGGGTTGTTCCCACAACTTTATTTTTTATTTTAGTTTTTAAAGATAGAGATCTTGCGATGTAGTCCAACTATGTCTTGAACTCATTGTGAAGCCCAAGCTGGCCTCAAACTCATAGTAATCTTCCTGCCTCAGCCTCCCAAGTGCTGGGATTACAAGCATGTACCACCATGCCTGACTTCCAACAACTTTATTTTTGCCAATAAAAATGTATCAGTATTTTCTTAGGTTAATATATATAGATGCATTTAGTTTTTTAAAAATCTTTTTTGAAAATTATTTTAAATGAAATTCCTGATCATTTTACCTCTTCATATTTTGGAATACATTTCTAAATTAAGGTGACCACTCAATTTTTAATGATTAAAAAGATGATTTTACTTGCTCTATTTCCAAATTGAGATAGCTGAGCTCATGTTCAATTGTAGAGCTTAATTTAATAATTTCCTGAATTTGATTTCCATTTAGTCTCATGCTTCAAAAATGATGTGACAGTTAATTTCTACCTAGACAATAAATCTGCCTTTATTTTTCCAGTAAAAAAAAATCTACCCAAATTAATCGATATAAAAGGGCATATTTTGTTGTAATAATATTTTTGTCCTATTTTGGAAATAAAATAAATGAGGTAAAGATTATAATTTGAATATGAAATTTTACAAGGTTTTCTGAAATAACTTGTAAATGATACTATATACTTATAGTCAAACACTTTAAAATCTTAAGGCACAACAGGCCAAATTACAAAAAAAATTGATAAATTTGTTTAATTAGAATTTTTGATATGAAAGTATTTTTCTTAATATTTGCATTCATTTTAATTTGACTGATTTATACAACAACCCAGAGAAGTAGGACAAACATCAATTCTATTCTATAAATAAGACAACTCAAGTTAATAGAGATTATGTTTTATATTTATACAATAATAAAACTGCCAAGTCTATGAGAAAGTCTTGCTAGTTAAGAACAATAAAATACACATTTAAGTCATTTTGCCAATGTAATATATTTAAAAATTTAAATAGCTAATATTCTAACAGGCTTGGCAAAGAATGGCCATTTTTATACCTAAATCAGTAGTGCCCATAATCAGTTTCATTTTATTAAAAGAGAAAGAGCATTTTCTAAAAATTTGTTCTTCAATAAGAATTCATTTATCAGGTAGAAGTATTTCCTAGTAAACTCTAGTAAAATAGCATATATTTGAGTCTGTAGTATTTTTAATTCATGCTTGAATTTTTTATAAACAATTAAAATGAAATGGTTAAAATTAATTTTGTGAGGCAATCTGATCTACCATGTCAATGTTCAAAAGCACAAGGTCTTTCAAAAGATGTGTGCCTCACATTTAAATGTTTAGTAAATTGTAAAATTTAATTCTGTTAAGTGTTATGCTTGCTGTTAAAAACGTTCTCCTAAGCATTTAAACAACTATATATATATAACGTCTTTACAGACGGATTTAAGAAAGGAGCAGGAATGATTATCTAAGAAGATTAACCTGTATAGTGCTGGGGATTAAACACAGGGTGTTGCACATGCCAGCCAAGTGCTCTACCACTGAGCTAAACCCTCAGCCCTTAAGATTCATTTTTAACCAAGAAGGGTAATTTAAAGGCTTGGGTTTTGAACTTCTCATTACTATTTATCTATCTTCTATTTTGCATATATGGTAGAGAGCACTTCTTGTATGAGAAACCATGCAGTATTTAAGCTTGTGTGTCTGATTTCACTTAATATTATGTTCTTAAGTTGCATCCATCTGACTATAAAGTCTGTTTTTATTTTTTTTTTTATTTTTGAGGCAGGGTCTCACTATATAGTTCAAGATGGCCTTGAACTCACTTATGTAGTCTACGCTGGCCTCGAACTCAGAGCAATCCTCCTCCCTCAAGTGTTGGGATTACAGGTGTCCTCATTTGAATGTCTTTTTTTTGTGCCAAAGTAGTACTCCATTATACTTACATACTATGTTTTCTTTATCCATTTATTCTTTTAAGATTATGGTACATAAAGCCGGGCATGGTGGCACACGTCTGCAATCCTAGTACTCAGGAGGCTGAGGCAGGAGGATCATTGTGAGTTCAAGATCAGCCTGGGCTACAAAGTGAGTTCAAGGCCAGACTGAACTGTATAGTGAGACCCTGTCTCAAAAAATAGGGCTGGGGATTTAGCTCAGTGGCCTAAGCGCCTGAATGCTAGAAGCGAGGTTATAAGTTCGATCCCCGGTACCAAAAAAAAAAAAAGATTATGGTGCATAGTATACTAAACATTATTATTCTCTACTCGTTATGAAATTTTAAAAATTGAAAAGTAGTATTTTTAAAATACCTACTTGCATTATATTGAAAATTATTTTTAAAAAGATTGGCCTATGCTAATAACAACTACAACTCATTAGCATCAATTTCTGGTTGGTGGTCATTAATTGGAAGTTTAAAACATTTTACCAAAGAATAGTCACAATCTTAAAATAATGAAATAAAAGGAAGAACAGAAGGAAGGAAACACATCCAGTATTGTCAGATAATGTCACTGGAAATCTTACAGGACTGAGTGAAGAAGGAGACTTAAAACTTTTCTACAGTATCAGGGTCTAAGAAAGGTATGTGAGGCACATCAGCAGGACACCATGAAATGATCTGTGTTGCCCAATGGCCAGTTTGTATCTATTCTGTGGATAATTAGAGTTGTGTAGTTTCCAAAGCTGTCAATCTGGCACCTTTCACAAGTACCATATTCACTTAAAACAAAATGTATAATTCAAGAGTTTAAAAATAAACACTGCTGCGGAAGCAACTTTATATTTATGATATAAACAAAAATAAGCAAGAAAAGTAAAATATTACTGATACTTCTAAATTTTAAACTTCTTTGAAATGAATAATTTCACATTTTTATGAACTTTAAGCCAGACAGTTTAGCTACTTCGTACTTCACAGGTAAACAATTATACTTTAGATTTCTTCACAGTGTCAGTGTTGAAAGTCTTCTATTCATCTCAATATTCAAAGAGTTTTACAAAATTATGATTTACGATAGATTCTGCATACACTCATGTTATGTCCTAAAATGTTTGGAAGGCCAACTAGAAAAATACAGGGAAAAGCTAAGTTCATAACTATTAGAAATGAATGAACAAACAAATTTCACATTTATGCATCATACCTGCAATTGACCATTTAATGAACTCAAGTCTTCTGCCTTCTTTTCTAAGGACTGAACCCAGACTTTCCTCTTTTGTCGGCACCTTGAAGCTGCGGCTCTGTTTCGCTCTAGGAACTTTCTCCTTTTTTCATCAGGATCTTCATTTGCTGCTCTTCTTCGACGACCACTTGTATTTTGGGGTTGTGGGGTTGTATGAGCTGGAGAAGCCTATAATAGACACAGATGTTGTATCCAATGAATGTATTAACATAGGCAGTAAAGAATATCAAAGGAGAGCTGTCGCCGGGCATGCTAGCGCACGCCTTTAATCCCAGTACTCAGGAGGCTGAGGTAGGAGAAGCGTTGTGAGTTCCAGGCTGGCTTGGGCTACAACGTGAGCAAGGCTGGCCTAAACTACATAGTGCGAGCCTACCTTGAAAAAAATAAGGCTAGGAGTTTGGCTCAGTGGCTTACACACTTGCCTGGTGAGTGCAAGGTTGTGAGTTCGATCTCCGGGACTGCCAAAGGAAAAAAAAAAAAAGAGGGAGAACTATTGACTATGTTTTCTAAGTCTTGGTGAAAATGTATCAGTATTTTTTTTTTTTTTTTTTTTTTGCAGCACCGGGGATTGAACTCACAGCCTTGCGCCTGCCAGGGCAGGCGCTTAAGCCACTGAGCCAAACTCCCGGCCCTGGTTTTTTGAGGCAGGGTCGCACTATGTAGCTCAGGTCAGCCTTGCACCGCGTTGTAGCCCAAGCCGGCCTCGAACTCACAATGCTCCGCCTACCTCAGCCTCCCGAGTGCTGGGATTAAAGGC
>RJWM01025598.1:0-28922 GCA_004363535.1 Dasyprocta punctata | reverse complement strand
TTTGGCAGGCAGTAAGTGTTTATTAAAGTTATTTTCATAATTGAGTTTCTACAGACCCTAGCAAATAGTAATAAATAGACTTGGATATGATCATACCATTTCCAGAGACCTTTCATATTCTCAATCATTCTGATCCTCTTAATGATTCTAAGCTATCTCTTTACCAGATGAAAAACTTAAGTCTTATAAACAAGTTTTACTGGCTGCAGAGTAAGCCGCAGTATTCTTTACGCTATTTCACCTTATAAACATGTATTTTAAATATTGTAATATTAATTGCTACTGTAAATATTAAATAAACACCTAAGAGAACACATTCTTAATACGTATTCAACTACATGCTATGTTTTCAACTCCTTAGATCTCATGACTGCTTTATTTTCATTACTAAACCCACAATACTACTCAATAAATATTTCCTAAACAATTGCAATTTTCAAGTTATTGCTAGATCTAGTACTAAAAATAACAACAATATTAATGCCCTCTTGTGTAACAGGTGTGTTCTGGATTGCTCACATTTACTAACATAATCTATAATTACTTTGCAAAATGGAGAGCAGTAATCCATTTTAAGGTCATTTTAAGTAACCCATGGATAAGGGTCCTGAAACACAAAGAGATAGGCAATTTCCTGTGCAGTTATTTGATTGACAAGTGGTGGAGCTGGTTGGCAATTTCAGGAGATCTCTGGATCAAAGTTTTTCTCTTTCTCTCTCTCTCTCCCCCACCCCTCTCTCCTTGCAATTGAACCATGGGCATTTGCACTGAGCTATATACACTTCATGCCATCTTATTTTTTTCTTTTGAGAGGGTCTCACCTAGCTGATAAATTGTCCAGGCTGAATTTGAATTGATGCTCCTTCCTCAACCTCCTAGAGTACTGAGATTCTAGATGTGTGCCACCAGGCCCAGCAGAGTCTGCATTCTTCACCACTGCACCATGTAGGTTTCATCAGTGGAATCAGTTGGCTCTAGGAGTATGCACATTTGGAAGTGTCTGGATACATAAGGCCTGTTATGGCTTGTATCTAGGTGTCCCCCCAAAGCCTCATGCAGTCATGGAGGAGAGGGACTTTTCAGAGTTGGCTGAATCTAGGGTGTGTGATGCTGGGAATAAAGACCTGAGTACTACATCCATCCTAGGATGGGGAACCTGTATACAATAAGGGACAGAAAGGGTCTTGTCTTTTTCCCTTGTTGCTTTTGCTATCTTGTGAGGGTCATAAACTGTTCTCTGTGATGCCCCTCTACAAGCCACTCTGCCTTGGAGCCAGCCACTTATGCTCTGAAACCTCTACAAATTGAGCTAAATAAATCTTTCCTCCTTTAACTTTGGGTGTTGGGTATTTTGTCTCAGCAATCAGAAAAGTAACTAAGACACCACCAGATATATTTTTCTACCAGGGATACTTGAATGTTTTATGCAGCCTTTCCTGGAAAGAAGTATTGTCATTTAAACTTTCCCCCTCATTTTTGATAGTTGAGAAACAACATCTAATAGTTTTAAAGTTGCATCTTCTTGGTTATCAAGTTGAGTTTTTCTTTTCATATGATTTAAAAATTCCATTTCTTCTTTATAAGGTGCATATTTACATAGTCCCCTGTGGTATATCAGGATCAAACAAACTGTTTTCACTTATGGTAAACAAGTTGCAAAATCAAGTTTGCTTGCCTTCCACTTTGGTGTGTGAATCTTTGGTTTATGAAGTTTAAATACAGATAGAGAAAAATATGTGTGTGAGTGTGTGTATGTGTGATTTCTTCCTTGCTCCTGTGTTTAGAAAAAAAATAATGCAGGTTCTATGTTTTTCATTTTTGGTGTTTTTTTTTTTTTCTGAGACAGGGTCTCACTATGCAGTTCAGGCTGGCCTTGACCTCACTATGTAGCTCAGGTTGCCTCACAGTGATCCTCCTGCCTCAGCCTCCCAAGTGCTGGGATTATAGGTGGGAAACACCATGCCCAGCTGTTGTATGTTTTAAACTGGGTAACATTCTCCATTGCTCTTTCAAAGGCTCCACCTAGGAAAAGACTTCAGTGCCTGATAGCTCTCCTTGTATCCTTGTAATGCTTGGTACTTGAAAAGATTAGTTTTTCTTTCTCATCCTTTCCCTGTTAACTTCTTTCTTTCCTAACATCTTCCCTCAGGAGGAACCATTTGCTCCTTCAGCAGCAACCTCTCATTCACTAGACTCACATCTGAGAATATTTAAGAAGTGCACACAAAACTTTTTAAAAATCCGGATTGTTAATTCAGCTGTTTTAAACAATAATAATAAGGTTTTATATTTTGTCTGGTGTTTTAGCAGATTTCAGCCCATTTCCCATATGTGACTTCAACATCACAGGTCAGGCACTCGTCACACACGGACAACAAGCGACTGAGAAGTCAAGTGACTTGAGGTCACTGAAACTGGATAGGCCGGCCCTGAAACCTGGTGATTCCAACACCAGCTCTTGTGATCTTCCCACTAGTCCTAAGTTTCTTATGAATGGCTTCCTATTACAACAGGAGAGCCAAGTACTCACACAATTGTTTTTCCTGTTCCTGTCAAGTATTAGTGGTTTTGAAGTTTCTGAAACTTTTCTATCCAAGTCAGATTGTTATCCATTGAGGACAGAAAATTCTGTGAGCATTTGCTTAATATGCACACATTTTTTTAAAAGTCGAGCAACAACCTGTGCACATTCTGTTACCGTGGGAACAAGCATTTCCTTACAGGAGGACCCGTGCTGGCACTCAGTTGGTATTTCTCATCCCCGCACACACTAGAAAGCCATGCGTCTTTTGATTATCTTTTGTGTCAGCCACAAGATGGTACCATTGCACAGCCTAGAGAGAATATCATTCGCCAGAAACTGCTGCCGAAGGAGGTTGATCTTAGGATAAATATAGCACAGACATGGAATAAACCTTGTCCTTGCATTCTAACGTACAAACATTGCTTTTATCCTTCATTAACAGTATAATATAAACTTGCATATGTGGTAATTTGATCTACTCTTTTCTCTACACATACTCTCACCCTAAAAACATAAAGGTTTCTCTTTGTCCCACAGAACATTACATCCTTCTTCACTTCCAATGAAGGGGAAATTTATTGCTCTAATGGAGCTGATTAGGGTTGATTGAAACTCAGCTTCTTTTGAAGCCTGCAAACATTCCTTCTCTTTTAGAAAAGGTTGCGTATAGGTGGTTTGCTCTCCAGAAAAGATTTGAAATTCATTTTTGCAACATGGTAAATGACTCAGAGCAGTGTGTTATGTCAGGAGAAGACAGGATTTGGATTTAAGATTAAGCAGAGTGTGTGATCAGAGCATCATTTGTAATAGGAAAAAGTTAGAAACAACACAAATGCCCAACAGTAGGGGTTATGGTGGAGATCTAAAATGGCTCCCAAAGTCATGGAAAATGATAGGATTATGCGGGGTGGGGTACAGCTGGCTTGCTGTTAGGTGGAGTCTGGTTGGAAGAGGTGGGTCACTGGAGCCCTTGACCTGGAAGGGTGTAACTTGCTTTTCTTTTCCTCCACTTCCCTCACTACTTCCTGTCTGCCAGGCCCCTCTGCCAGGCCATCCTGCCTTGGAGTCAGCGGACTATGATCTGAACTCTGAACCAAAATAAACCTCTCCTTCCTTAAATTGTGCACGTTGAGTGTTTTGTTGCAGTCACTAAGAAAATGACTAACACAGTAGGGGATGGGGTAGAACCCAGTAGAGAGGTACACACCATTGCAGATAATAAGTGACAAGATGCCGACAAATACTTCAGTAAATGGGAAAAAGATCAAGATAGATTATTCAGTGAAAAAAAATCACAAAACAGTGTACGCCAGTGTGCGTGTGTGCCTGTCTGTGCACGCGAGTGTGTCGATGGGAAGGATACTCAGTAAATGTACAACAGTATTTCGAAGCGAAGCTAAGGTACTTTTTTGGAGTAGCATCTACATTTGTTGCTTTATAAATGTGCTCGCTCATCCAGCAGATGAGAGAGCTCTGCTTCCAAGTTAGCTCTCCCTCCTCCCTTCCTCATGGAGAGGGGGATGAGACTCCTTGACTGCCAGTCTCATCAGAATCATACAGAATAGGGATGGGGCAGGAGGCAGACAGCTTCCAAGTGTGAGCTTGGCTTGGCCAGGCCGTGCTGTTTTAAGGGCCTCTGCTGAGCCAGTGTGAGATGCTTTTTTCTAGGGACTGGCTAAAAACTGACTGGAAGTCTTATCCATACTAACACCAATATTGGTTCTTTTAAGATATGCTGCAAGCTAAAAGTTTCAGGGTAGTGAGGCAGACGGAACACAATAAACACTGACCACCAGTCTTCTTTTGCATGTTTTTGCTTCAGAGGGGTGGACAGAGCAGAGAGTGGATAAAGAGGGTTTGGGGTCTGAAAGCCTTTATTTCAGAGAAGGGAAATTGTTTTAACTCACTTTCTAACTTTTCTTGGAGCAGAAATACCTGGCAGTGATGGCATTCAATTAGAAAGTAATTCCCTGAGGCAGTTCCATCCGTCAAGTCCTTCTCTATACTTCAGAAGCAAAAATACTTAAGCAGACGTATGTACATGATGAGTGAGCCTTATAAGAAAGCACCACTGTTCACTTCCATGTGCTGTAAGATGTGAAATGTTTCCACCAAAGAGTACATACATGCAGTACAAATTGGTCAATGCTGCAGTTTGAAAAATATTAAGTTTTTCTCCCAAGTAAAGAAAAGTCATTAATTCTACAGTCATTTTTAGACCCTATGTTAGTCAGATTTCCACTATAACAAATACCTGAGATAATCAACTTATAAGAGAAAAGACTTATTTTGGCTTCCAGTTGTAGAGGTTCTAGTCCATGGCATTTTGGCTCTGTTGCTTTGGGCTTGTGGCGAGGCAGCATGGTACGATGGTCCTGCATGACAAAGCTGCTCACCTCAGCATCAGGAAGCAAAAGAGAGGAAAATGAAGAGACTAGGGTCCCACAGTACCGTCTAAGGAATTCCAACAAGAGCCACCTCTCATGGATTCCACCACCTCCCAGTAGTGCTCTCCTGGGGATCAATGGGCCTCTTGAGGACATTCAAGATGGAATGTTAGCCCTCCCAAAGGAGAATTTGCTCAAGGGTTTCACATAACATTTACATAATTCAAGTCGATTCTGTGTGTAAGTTGAGTCGTACCAGGAACCTACTCTGCTGTTGTCATCCCAGAGCAACTGTTTCCAAATGCTTGCTTTCAGTTACATCTGAACATGTGAAACAGCTTTACACCTCCCCACAAAGTCCACTCCCTCAACTCCATTCCCACATTCTAATTTAACAGTTCTTAAGTGAGTCCTGAGAATCCTCAGCTACCCCCAGAAGATTCTGAAATACAATCAGAATGGGAAAGTGCTCATCCAGATGCTGGAGACCATGTTGACCACGCTCATGATTGATGCAGCATGAGATTAGAGATGTCTTTGGAAGACAGGTTGCGTTTTCCAGGTCCCATCACAGTGACAGAAAATCCAGTTTCATATTAGCAAGCAGCATCAAAAGATGCATATCACAGAACTCCATGGTTTCACGTGCTTGGAATTTAGGAAACAGGGAATCCCACTTTCCTAGGGGTGATACCTACCTCCGAGATGTGGCATTTGATCATCTGCTGTGTACTATCTTTCTGGTACATTTTTCCCTTCTGCAAACATTGATGCAGTGACCGCTAGTCACTGAATGATGTACTGAGGCAGACACAAAGATCAGCCATCATCCCTGTCCCAGGGAATTCACTGCCCACTAGAGAATGAGGAAGGACTGTGAGTTTCCTGTCACCACATGAGGTGATACAGCCACAGTGATGGGAAACTGGGAAGAACGTGGGTGAAATAAGGATAAAGCATGAGCTTCCTTCAAGGGCTAGATGAACCATCATTAACTACAAAATCTTCCTCAATTCTCGACTATTTTTATGGGTCACTAGGAAAATCTTCTACTGAAGCAGATTCTCAATCTCTCCACGCAGATACTACTTACAGCAAGATTTTCTCCTTTTTGTCACCAGACAGTCCCCAAAATTAGATAAACCTAGAAAGTCCTAAATTTGAGGCAACTTTCAAAAATTTAGTAGTTCAAATTTAGGTGCACATTCTGTGGGATTGTTATTGGAGAATTATTGTGTACCAGTTGTCTTGCTCATGAGTCTTTGGCTATTCTGTTTCAACAGTTTGTCATCCAAGAACAATTGTTTCCAAATGCTTGTTGTGTATTGACCACATCAGAACATGTGAAACAGCTTTAAACCTCTCCACTGCATAGACTCTCAACACCATTCCCAGATTCTGATTTAATAGTTCTTATGTGGGTCCTGAGGCTCCTCAACTTCCCCAACTGACTACCCATGGGGAAGCCTGCCACAGGAGGCTGTGTCCTCCAGCCCTTACAAGGAGTGATAAAAATTATTGGACAACTTTGGTGGACGTGTCTGTGTTTTAACCAGGTAATGTTTTGGATTTCACTGACCAAAACTCATCTTGTAGAAGGCACCCAATAAGATTTGCTTCCTTCACATCCACCATTCTAAGTGTACTTTAGGACTTGGTTGTAATCAGCATAGTAAGTGGTATTCTTTCCTCAGAGTTGTCTATATAACTTGTAGTTACAATGGAAAATGAAAACACAGGGACCATTGTTTTAAAAGCAGGTAGAAAATGCAACAAAAGATATTGAAAGATAAAATGTTTTCCTTCTTCCATATTCTCTGTCTACACTTGCTGTATGTTTGACAGAGGCTAGGCAAAGCCATTTTGAGTAAGGAAAATTAAAAATTTTAAATTATTAGCATGAATTTTACCATTCATCCTTACATTGTACCATCCTAGTTTATTTTATTAGTTTTAAAGTTTTAAATTTAAAAATTTACATTGACAGGTAACACTGTATCTATCAATATACACTGTATAGTGTTATGTTTTGAAATATGTGAACATTTAAGAACAGTTAAATCAGCCGGGCGTGGTGGCGCACGCCTTTAATCCCAGCACTCGGGAGGCTGAGGTAGGCGGAGTGTTGTGAGTTCGAGGCCGGCTTGGGCTACAACGCGGCGCAAGGCTGACCTGAGCTACATAGTGCGACCCTGCCTCAAAAAACCAGGGCCGGGAGTTTGGCTCAGTGGCTTAAGCGCCTGCCCTGGCAGGCGCAAGGCTGTGAGTTCAATCCCCGGTGCCGAAAACAAAACAAAACAAAAAAAAAAAAAACAGTTAAATCTAGCTAATTAACAAATATATTACCTTATATAGTTATTTTTATGGCAACAGTACATAACATGCACTCTCTGTATGGTTTTTTGAGAATATAATTAGCCAAGGTCAGTCAAGAGGCAAAGGAGTAAGGAGAGTACATGGCCACAACCTTTAATGTGGTTTTCATGAGAAGGGTGGGAAAGGCAGAGTTAACGACTGAGTTTACCTATGACTATCTGGTTTTAATAACTATAGTGGGCTGTGAGTTGTAGGGATGATCCCTAGTTGTCCAGTACCTGGGTGATTAGAGTAGAGGAATATTGCCCCCCAAAGTGGTAAAAGCCAAATAGGGGAAATGATTTGGAGCATTGGGTCTGGATCTACTGTCATGCTCATGAACAAGTTGTTTGATGACTATCGGGATTAGCTAACCATGGGAAAGGTGGACCCTCCCTGGTTCACACAGCCCCAAGATATCAAAGCATTGTAAAATACAGAGAAAAATTAAAATATGATTAATATTATTTATATAGTAGAAGTTAAAAAAAATAAAATTACAAAATTTTTCAAGATGCCAACAACAGAGATTAAACAGCACTTCTGGGCCCTGTACAGCTGCCAAGGCAGTATTCCCATGAGGCCAGAACTGTTTCTTCCCTCATGAGTTCTTTCTAGATTAATTCTTCCTGCCCCAGGAGACTTTAGCTACTGTTTACAGTATAGCCAGCACTGATGACTGGATGATACAGAGTCACATCTTCAAAAACAGGGCTCTCACAAGAGGAGAATGGGCAACACTCAAGATCAGAGCCACTCGTGGATGCTGGACTGGAATGGGGACTGAAAAAGACCCAGGCATGGTTATGGCCAGAGAAGGGACAAACAGAGATAGGCAGAGCTCAGCAACCCAGGGAGTGATGGTGGGAGGAAATGTACTTGTGTTCTGCACTGAAGCAAAGGATTGGGCTTTCAGAGGAACTTGAAACTGGTTAAGGATTCGAAATTCACTCTTGAGAAGTGGGAACCCCTGAAATGCCTTCAGAGAGGTGACATACTACGATTTCTGTTTTAGAGAGATGACTTTGGCCAAAGCACAACTGCATGCAGAGGAGAGGAGAGTTGGAAGAGTATAGCAGTAGCCCAATATCTAGTAGAGGAGAGTTGGAAGAGTATAGCAGTAGCCCAATACCTAGTAGGTCCTGATGAGAGAACAGCAGAGCGGGACACACCCTGGGCGTGGTAGGGTGTCCCCACTGGCAAGCTCAGAAAGGGGAAAACACAAGAACTGCTCTTACTGGGCAAGGATTTATGGGCAGAATTCCAACCTTTAGGTAGGTAAGTGTCTTGGTTACTTTTTACTTGCTGTTGAGACAAAATACCTGATGCCCAAAATTGGGGAAGGAAAGGTTTATTTCTTACAGTTCTTGGGGGTTTCAGTCCATACTCAGTTGGCTCCAAGGCAGCATGGCATGGTGGGGCAGCCATTCATGGTGGCCACAACAGCAAGGCGAACCAGCAAGACAGCAAAGACACTCCTTCCTCCCGCCCTTACACCATGTGTTGGCTCCATTCCTGGGCAGGTGCCACAGTCACACCACCAATCCCAGCGCCAGACAACAAATCAGTCATGAACACCAGACTCAGCTGCATCCATGCCATGATAACATGAGACTTGGCAGGGCCCAAGGAATATAAACCACAGCAGGAAGTATCCAGAATAACACAGGCCACTTAGAGCAGCTCAAGAGAAAGAAATAAGGAGGTGAGGTGTCTAGTAGAAGAACTGAGGTGGGTTTGAGGGGCAGCTCATAAGAGGGACCGACTCAGCAATGCCTAATTCCAAACTGTGCACTCCAGCAGTTTAAATGCCTCCTGTCCCCCCCAGTGGAGATTTGTCCTGAGCATGCACTGAGTCAGCAGGTGGAAGTATTTTGCTTCTTCTTAGCCAAGCCCAGAAACCAGACCTGAGCAGAAGGTTTATGCGTAAACTTCTTAAACAATCAAAATATAATACTTCTTCTTATTGAAAAAATCTGAATTTTAGACATTGTAGATGAGTAAAATGAAAAATACAAGCAAAGTATAATTCTACTCATGATGGGTCACTGTCAACATTTAGGGTTATGTACCACCAGTATTTTATGTTTTCAACTTTTTAATTTACAAAAATTAGAATGTTTTAAAATTTATTTACTTACTTTTTATTTTTGCAATGCTAGGGATCAAGTCCAGGGCCTCACACCTTGTAGGCAAGCACTTTAGCTACTGAACCACAGAAGATGAGAATTTTTTGTTAGTTTTTATGATTTTTTTCCTTTAAAAAAGAATTTGTGTTTCTTATATATATTTATTTTGAGCCTCCCCTCCTGGAAGTGCAACTGGGTTTGCTCTGCTATTTTCTTTTTAATTCCCCAGAGCATTTTCTATCTCTGTCTCTCTCTGTCTCTGTCTCTCCATCTCTCCATCTCTCTCTTTCTCTCCCATTCTCTCTCTCATTGTTGGCTAAAGGACTGGAGACTGCAGGAAATGCACACGGGGCATGGCTGAACTTAATACTTTAGTCAAAATAAGCATATAATAATACATACAATTTAGCTAATTAAATATGAGTAATATATTTATATTATTAAAATAATCAAATATACAATATTACATATCGAATACATATATATTAAATATAGTATATTTACCATCTCACAAATGTCTGACATTATGCAGCTCTTGGTCCTTCTGTCCTTTCTTATAAACCACCATTTGAGATCCATCTGCATCTACAGGAAAAGAGACTGTGACCAAATAAAATCCCACAAGACCTTAAGAATTTGAAATAACGAACCAGCTCTTAAAAGATTTAACAAAGAGAGATAAATTCCAGTGTTTACAGTAGGAGAATCTCACAAGCACTACAGAAAAAGCATGCAAACCTGAGATAGTGATATAGCAACAAACCTTGACAATGGGAAGAACTGAACGAACGATGCCCATCGTGGAGCAGTCTGCAGAAGTGATGTTCCTCACTCATCTGAAGACTGTCACATGGAAGAGGAGACTCCTCGCTGATATGGAAGCCAAGGAAATATGAAATTGTGGGCAGTCATAATGTGCTATTGATTTGTATCCAACTTTTTTCACTACCTTGTCATTCGTGTTCTTCAGCAGTTGCGTATTTCCTTTTTACTTGTTTGCTTTTTGGCCATAAAACAGAATACTATTTAGATAAACCATATTTATGTCTGGTTCATGGTTCCAACATGTCAGATTATTTGTGACTCTGGCCAGGGCAGTAAGTCGCTAAGCTAACTGTCCCAGTCACATGTACATTTGATCAGTGTGCCATTGTTGTAATCCTCTGTGTACGGATGAAAGCTGCAGGAATAAGAAGGACGGATCTCTGCTTTCTAAGGCTTTACTGTCAGGGTCTGTCCATGCCAGGACTATACCCAGTCTTTTGATTCTCAGGCAAATGGTTTTCAAGATACCACACACCCCAAGAACCATTTTGAATCTGTGTTAAACTTAAGGGTGAAAATCCTAGAAACAACGTAGCAGATAACTGTCTTTTGAATAGCATCTTCACAAACATTCTGCAATCAGTTCTTGCACTGCTAGAATTGCTATTATTGTTCTCATTTTACAGATAGAAGCCCAGCCAAGTAAAATATTTTGCTCAAGGTCAGAAAACAAATTGAGTGCTGCATACTAGTCATTGCTCCAAAGAATTATGTGGGAAATACATTTTCCTTTTCTGGGATTCTTAAAAAAAAATTTTTTTTTTTCCGGCACCAGGGATCGAACTCACAACCTCATGCCTGCCTGGCAGGCACTGAAGCCACTGAGCCAAACTCCTGGCCCTAGTTTTTTGAGACAGGGTCGCATAGCGTAGCTCAGGCTGGCCTTGCGCTCGCGTTGTAGCCCAAGCTGGCCTTGAACTCACAACGCTCCTCCTACCTCAGCCTCCTGAGTGCTAGGATTAAAGGTGTGCGCCACCACGCCTGGCTTCTTAAAATGTTTTTAAAAAATGCTCTTTAAAAATTTTTTAAGAAGATATAGAAGGGTGGCTGAACAATCTGGTATTATTAACATGGGAAGACTTCAAGTTCAATAATGTGCAAAAATCCAAGATAAAGCTGATTTCCAAAGACAAATGTCTCGGTCACCTTTGCTGTGACTGAAGAACAATACCTGATATCCACAACATAAAGAGGAGGTTTATTTGGTCTCATGAACAGTCCCTAATGATCTGGCTTCAAGATAGAAATGGGACAGTGGCAGGGTGAGGTGAAGGAAAGCTAGTCACATTCACTGTGGAGAGGAAAGCAGAGAGGGAAGGGAGGGGCCGGGGAGGAAGACCCTTCCAGGTCCTGCTCTAGCAACTTACCTCCAAGCAGGCCTCATTTTCCAACAGCAAGTTAGTTACAGTGCTGCTAGGATCCAATCATCTTCCCAAAGCCCTCTGAGTGCACGAGAGTTCCGAGGTTATTCTTGATCTGGATCATAAATAAATTACAAGAAAACCTTCGGGATAGGATTGAGATTGAGTTTGCTTCTCTGTATGTAAACATCAAGAAGTGGAGAGAATTTTCAGTAAGAAGAAAGCATTCTTTTAGGCATTATTCCTTCTGTTAATTTAAAACTTTGACTAACACAAAGGAGATTTTTATTATTCTAATTGCAAATCTTTCAATGTATTTTTAAACACCATCCCCAAAAAACAAACAAACAAAAAAGTGGTCACTTTATTGCTCCTCAGCCTTTTGGTTAAGATCAAATGACCACTTTGCTTTAAGTATAAACCAATGAATTTGTGGAAACTGACTCCCCTTGGAATTTGAACAATAGAACTTGAGAGCTAGCAGGGTCCTCCAGCATCTATTCTACTCTGTTTCTATCCTTTTCAAAAATGAAAAGCTAAGGTTTCTAGACATGAAGTAGGTTTATTGAAGTCATGCATCCACCTCACACCCATGCTTCAGGCACTCCTTACCCTGGGATCTTTCTATTTTCTACCCCGTGATGTTCTGTTACCTTCTGGCTGGGAAAGCTCACTAGTAGGGACTTTTCAGGATGACTTAGTCATTTTCACTGGAGACACTGAGAGCATTAAAAATTCCTTTGAAAATGTAAGAACAAAAAAATAAGCAGACCTAAGGCCAGACATAAATTATTTTAGTATGATTCGCTCTCTGAAAATAGCAATATCATGTGATGCCTTCAGTGATATGAGTAACTAGTAATTCACTGTGGTTAATTTAGATTACCTAAGAGGAAGCATCATACACTAGAAACTTCACCAGCTTGTGAAATGACACACTGTTGTGAATTTAAACATCTCTGAACTTCACTTTCCGCACTATGAATTGAAGACAATATTGTCCCTTGCTGTACTGAATGAAGATGAAATGAAATAACATATGCAAGTACCTTGTCACATATGTGGCCTATGTTTGGCACAGAATTAACGTCATGTTTTTAAGTCTAGGATTTGCTACTCCATTGATGACTCTGTAAGGAAATTTAGAGTACTAAGAAAGATAGGGGAGAAGGGTTAGTTTAGGGGCTCAAGAAGGGCCTCTGTGAGGTGGAGATGTTTAAATTCCAAAGGCTGCATAAGATTTAGCCAGGTGAGATGGGGTGTTAGTAAGGAAGGTGAATCTCAACTGTTTCAAACGGAGGCAGCAATCAAGCATCAAATACTAAGGGGAGAAAGATCAAGAAATAGAAGGTGAGGGGTTGAGTGGCAATTGACACAGCTGGAGAGAAAGACTGGGAATGTATCCTGGGGCTCACGAGCCATGACAATGATTCCAGGAGTTAATTTTAAAGGCAATGGAGAATCACCGGGTGATGTATGAGTGTAAATAATATGAATTTTGTGATTAAAATTAGGAGACTATAACTATCAGATCACTGGAGAGATTAGATAAAGGTAACTACTTAAAAAGGCTGACAGGATTGTTTTAGGAGTTGCATTTCCTGGAATTGGATATTTTTTCTGGCCAAAAGTGGCAGAAAATTAACCACTGTGCTCCACCACTAGAGGGAGCTAGTGGTCCTCCACGGGCATGTAATTTTTCGTGGGCGCATTGTTTGACGACAACATGGTGGCGCTGGCACTTGCCTCAAAAGGTTTGGGCATTTTCCAGGGACGAGGTCGTTGTGGCAGTTGGTGGTTGGTAACTTCAGTGTCTGCTCTCTGTGCTCAACCGTATGTCCTAGGCCTGGAGCCTCTAGCCAGTTCGGAACAAAGACTTAGTCTGAAGGGCTTCTCCCTGTCACCATCGCAATCACTTGAGCATTTATACTCAGAACAGCTCTCTTACAGGAAGACGTTTGTGTTCCTCGGAAATGTGAAGGAAGGTTCATGGTTTTTAAAATTCATGAATTGCATGAAGTGGAACGTTCCTTTCCCGAGTACAGGAAAGAAACAGAGAGGCTGTGTCTGCAGGACACTCAAGCCGTCTTTCATCTGAGGCAGAAAAACCTCCTCAAACCAATTACTCAGAATGATATAGACCTCTTTCCCTCCCTTCCCAAGAAAAAGTTGTAATGTTTTTTCACTTTTTAGTGAATTTCATTGGATTCTTCAGCACACTCAGGCTTAGGCAAGCAGCTCAAGAAATTCACTACTTCACTTCTCTATTATAAATTCTTTGAAAACAATCATTCGGGCTGGATGAATGAGGAAACCAAAAGCCAGCAAGAACATTCGAGTGGCCTGATTTGCTTTGGTTGGTTTAATTATAGCTATGATAACAGGAGAGACCCTTGCAGAAGTGTGGAGTTGATCTTCACCCTTCCTTGTTGCCCTTCTTTATACTCTCCTCCGACTCCTGGGGCCTGTTTTTTCCTGTCTTCTGGGTGCCCTGTGTCCTTCTGCCCAAGTCAGACCTCGTTTTCCCAAAAAGATCCTCAATGACCTCATCTTTCCTGTTATCTCTCTCTCCTATAAGTTTGAATGGAACCTTAAAATCTAAGTTTAAAACAAATAAATTCGATTAATCAATGGTAATAGGCACTAACGTGTGGCTGTGGAAACACGCACCACATCTTGTGGCTCCTTGACTCTTGGAGTTAGAGAGGGGGCTGTTGTATTTTGTAAGCAAACTTTGATTGCCCAAATAAATAGCTGATGATGACATTTCCATTGATTTTTAAACAGAGGTATAGCATGATTTCCCCCTCCTTTTTATGGTAGAAAAAATGCTTTGGTTGTCAGTGGAGTGGGGTAAGTTGAAATCGGGCTTCCGAGCAGGCGAAGTGAGTAGCCCCTTACATTTGTTGCTGTTTTTGGAGTCTGAATTTTGTTCAGCCATGTGAACACATCAGAGGGACAAGATGAAGCCCAAGGTTTTAGCATGTTCGAATTGATCTTTTTCATTTGCATATGATCCTTCTCCTGCTGAAGCCATCTCTGTTCTAGCTGCCTTCCTCTCCCTTTGTAATACTTAACGGCTGTCTGTGGCGACCGGAGCTGCTGTTGGATGATGGCGACTGGGAAAGACCCGCACCAGCCCCAGAATCCTCTGAAGAAGGCAATTGCTCCTATCAAGACCTCTCTCAAAAAAGCATGAACTTTTTTCATAAGTTAAATGATCTTGTTTCTTTCACGCTGAAGTAGAAATCATTTTACATTTTTTTCTTATTTTAAAAGAATACATGATGATGGCGTAAAAACATGAAGTGTTAATGAAGTGTAACAGAAAACAGAAAAAAAGTAAAATGATAAGCTAGAGCCCACCTTTAGAAAATAATCACTGTTCAAAGTATTAACATTTTAGAACATAACAGTTAAGATTTTTTTCTTTCCTTCAATATTTGCTTTTAAAACACAATGGATGATACTGTATTTTGGTAATTATTTTATAATCTGATTTTATTCACTTATTTACATATTGTGAATGTTACTTATATCATCTTAACTGATAACTTACAGTTTCTCTTACTGAAAATATCTTCACTTTTTTATTTTAAGGTAATACAAGTAGATACTAGTAAACAAAATTTAACTTCAGAGATAGGATCAAAAGGCTATAGAGAATTGGCGAGTGATTTCTTGTCTTGTTTGATGAGTTCCTCAGTACAGTTAGAGATATATTAAATCAAATGAAAATGACACGTGTTTTTCTCTTAAAACGAGATCCTTAAATATACCATTTGAGCTTCAGCCAAACTAGTTTTAAACTGGAAAGGCAGATTTTTAAAACCTGGCCATTTATTTTTGTATGAATAGCATACATTTTTACTCAATAGGTAAATGTCTATAGAGATTATATGCTCTCTTCTGTGGAAACAAGGTTACCAATGGGGAGTTGAAGCCAAGGATTGAAGACTCTAGAAATCTCTCTCACAATGTTGAACCATGAGTCCTACCTTATGTTCTTTTCACTGAAAATATTGCTGGAAACTACCATGAAGAATTGCCACAAGCAGTTTCGACTGAGTTTATCAACCTCCACATCCACCCAATACTAAATTGGTCCTGAGTTAATTAACAATGACTGCATATTGGTAGATATTTGCATTTTCTGAGCAGAATTAAAGGAAATCTCTATGGGTAGAACAAAGGTGTAATTGGAAACCAGTATCCTTAGAAATATTACTGAGTGCCCATTGGCTGTGGATAGGCTAGAAGTGGGGGAGAATTTGAATGGGCAAACAGGGTTGGGGAGGCTGATCACTGGGGTACCTTTCAATGCGAACCACTAAGATACTAGCAAACATCTCTTGCACAGTTCTCTTACTGCTACAGGGCACAGAATTCTACTCTAAATTTTGTGTTTAATTTATGAATACCTTAAATATGATTCAGGAAGTTTGTTTTATTTTTTAAAAGTAAATTTGGATCATTTGTGCCCTAACATTCTCCAGTTACTTGGCTTTAAAACAACCAAGTGCTTTAAAATCATCTGAGGTTATTAATGGTTATTGGTTATTAGTCACTTCTATTTCTGGTAGTTTCCTAAATCAAGGGTGCTGTCTCTTGGGTTTAATGGAACTGACCTCCATTTTATACATGAAGTAATGGGCTAATATCTATTTCTCTCCTTTTCTTTTCTTTTCTTTTCTTCTATCTTCTCTTTTTCTCTCTTTTTCTTCTCCCTCCATTTTCTCATTGTATCATCAGTAAGGCCATCCCTCTTAATCAATGGAGTCTATATCCATGGATTCCATCCATGGATTCAACAAACCACAAATTGAAAATATTTTTTAAAATTGTGTCATGGTTTGTGTCTGGATGTCCCATGCAGTCTTGGAGGCATGCTTTTTGGAGGTGACTGAATCTAGAGTTCGTGACTGATTCACTGTCTAGTACTGGGAGTATGGGTGTGAATGCTACACCCAACTTAGGATGAATAGCCTTCATACAATAAAAGGGACAGAAAGAGTCTTCTCCTTCCTCCCTTTTTGCTCCCCTTTTGCTGCTTTTGCTGCCTTCCATCACCACAAGTTCATGAGTCGCTCTTCTGCCATGTGCCATCCTGTCTTGGAGCTGATTATGGACAGAAACCTCCACAAACTGTGAGCTAACTAAACCTTTCCTCCTTTTAACTTTGGGTGGCAGGCATTTTGTCTCAGCAATGAAAAAAAAGTAACACAAATTGCTTGTGTACTGAACATGTACATTTTTGACAAGATTCTTTTCTTGTCATTATTTCCTTACCAATACAGTATAACTTTATATAGCATTTACATTATTCTAGATGGTATAAGTAATCTAGAGATGATTTAAACTATAAAGAAATAAGGGCATATGTTATATGAAAATATTGTGCCATCTATATGAGACTTGGGAACACATGAATTATTGGTATCCATGGGGTGGAGGGTCTTGGAATAATTCTGCACTGATACCAAGGGACAATTGTGTTTTTCCTTTGTTGCCTTCTTCATCTCTCTCCTTCCTTCCTCTAACTCTTCAAAGTCTACTTCTTTCTGATTCAGACTTCTTGAAAGTAGGCATCTTTTATGCTTTCCCATTATTCTTCAATATAAGAGCTTGTTTTCTGGCTAGCTCCCTAGGTCCCTCAGAGTTTACTGCCATTTGTTCAGTGAGGCTATGTTCAAGGATCTGGGTTCCTAGCCCCTTTGTGCCTTTATCCCCATTGTCATCCTTGAGTATTACCCAAGAGCTCCAGAATGTTTTTGATCACAAAAATAACATCCAGTCATTGCTTTTATGAGGTAAGATCCCTCTTCAGTTGGAGTTCTTGATGGCAGCAAACACATGATCATGAGCAACTCTGAGGGAAATCCATCATAAAATATCTGCTTCTGAGTGCTTGAAAAATAAGCTGTTGCTATAGGATTTAATAAAGCTGGCCTAATGCCGAGATGGAAAACCTGTGGTCATCAATTCCTAAGGCAGCTTCAGCTGAGAGGGCTCATTTTGGGATGAAAATTGTCTTCCTGTTTTCTTACTACATCAATGATACAGCAATTTCTTTGATAATTTCCAGTTGTGCACAAGCTAGTCAGCAGAAAGATTAGAGTTTCCTTTCTTCCCTGGATGAAAGAATATTCTTTCAAAAGAAAAATATAAATAAAAAGAAAGGAGAAGGTAAGAAGGAAGTAAGGAGAGAAATCCATAGCAAAAATACATTTTAAAAGCCCACCCTTTCCACTGGTTTTAGGGAAAAGACCGACTTGATACACAGTGCCTTGACTTAGTCTTGTCTTGAGCATTGCCTCTTCAGGCACCTGCAGCTATTGAGTGAACTGAGGGGCACCTTTAGCAATTGGATATTGTGTAAGTAAATATATCCCCCTTCACTGACCATTTATCTTTTGTTCGTTTCTACTTTGTAAGCTGGAAGGAGGGTATCAGTTGATCATTGGAATTTCACTTAGATTTTTCTCATTAAACTGCTCACACATTTTATTTCTTTTGGATGGGGAGCAGAGAGATAACATTCCAGACTTGCAAAAGCATAATAAAGCCTTCAACAATTACAAGATACTTCCCTTTACCATTGGGGGAAGGAACTTCAAATTAGGCTGTAGATTTTCTATTGATGAGCAACCAAATTTATGGTTGTGAGCTATAATAAAATTATCATGTTACAACAAGGGCAGGAAATGTGGTTAGAAACTTCAACTGACTTTTGATGCCAACTCCTCCCATCATGTTTTCAAGGTCAGAGCAAGGTCAAGTCAGGCCTGTGCGTGGAGTGACTAGGGTAGTAATATAGGAATCTGGAAACTTCGGCTTCTACTTAGCTCCTATTCCAGGAGTGATCTTAGCCCCAGGCTTGTAAACTGAAATCTCTTTATAGAACTTTGTTGACACTAAATAGAGACAGGGAAGGTAATCAACTCTGCAATCAATTTACTTGCTAGAACTGTTGTCTTAGGTTGGGAAATCTAGGGGAACAGGAAAGAGAATAGCATTGCTGAGGAGTGAGGGAAGCAGAACTGGTCAGAAGCAAAAGTTGAACTATGATGAAGTTGGAAGAAAGGTGTGGGCCAGTGCTACAGGGAACTCCAGATCAGGATGACCCAGCAGAGGGAACATCAAGGGATCAGTTGTTGGGGTCAGGCCTTGCTGCTTCCCAACACCCCCTGGTCTTTACTTGAAGGTTGCCCCCAGGAATCCCTTTGTCCACTGATCTCTTCTGTGAAAGGCTGTTCCCAAAATGGAGGTATCACTAGCCAGGCTCTCAGACATGAGTGCGTTGGCCCCAAGACAGGGTCAGAAGGGTTCCCCAGCATCCAGTAACAACTGTGTTGAGTGAGGGCTCAGTCAGAGTGAAAATATCAAGACTAGGATAAAGGTATTGGGACAGCAAAAGGTCCAGACAATGAGAGGCTGACTTTCAGAGGTTCCTATGTTTTCTCTTGCCTTGGCCTCCCTTAATAGCCAGCTCCTCTGCCTCAGTAGTACCCTTCCCCAAATAAGAGCTAATGAGTTAACAGTTCCTTTTGCAGGAACTTTCAAGGTATCGATGCTTTAACACAGTTTTCTGTGTCTGGAAAAGCCAACACAATGTAATTTTAAGAGCACAGGGTTTGAAATCAAACAGGTATTGATTCAAATCCTAACCCTGACAATTACTACCAGCGCAGCCATGACCAAAGGACTTAATGTCTCAGATCTAATTTTTTCATTTATCAAATGGAGCCAATAACATTGACCTCATTGGGTGAAGGTGACAAATAAACTGGCATCATAAATGTGAAGGGTCCAATGCATGTTAACAGTTCTTATTTAAATGACAGCAACTTAATATTACTAATAATATTTGCATCAGCATTATTAGACATCAGCCACATCTGTCTGGGCTGCTAGGTTTGTATTTTCCAGGTGTGGGATACAAATGGATTTTGGCTGACAGTGTGACTATCTCTCTAAGATGGACCATGTTCTTCTTACAACAAAAAATGTAGTCAGTTGTAAGCTCTTTAATTGTGGCTTCTGTTCACACATGGAAGCCATGTTGAGACACAGAGCACTCTGATGTTAAATGGTCTAAAAGCCAGGGTTGGGTCAGTCAATTAGGTGACACTTCCAGTCTTTCTCAGCCTGCTGTTGCCTTGGGAGCAAACAGCACAGTTTGCATAAAGTAGATGACTTCATAGAGCAAAGACAGCAGAGGGAACTCGACTTCATTAGAAGGTGGGGAGTACCATAGGTGACCAGTTTTCATAATTTAAGTTTTTTTAACCAATCCTGATATTCCTTTAAGATGCTTAAATACATTACACATAAATTTCATATGTGTAATGTATGTAAATGAATCCACTTATAAACGCATACACAAAATAAATCTATATAAATTATAAATACATAAGTTAAATTCATATGCATGTATATATTCAACATTTGTCTCAGCACAGAATAAACAAAGAACACATGTATTGGTGCCTAATTTTACTTCACATCAAGACTAATTATTTTTCAAGGTAAATATTGACTGAAGTGGAGACCAGGGCAGTGTATGCCTCTCAGTTCAATAATTCTTGAGGTTAACTTCAGCAGAAATCAATGTCTGCTTATTGTACTCCCAAGGCCCAAAGCAGGCAACTGCACCATTTTAAATACATTTTAGTTCTAAAATTAAGTTAAAACCCAAGTCTTAGATCTCATGGGTACTGTGCGCTCCAGAGTTCTTTCCACAAAGTGTTAAATAAAGATATTTATTATATCGTAGCCCTTGTCACCAGTCGGAAGCTATTATGCTTTCGTAGTTATGAGGGAATCGTCGTAAGGTAGTCAAAGGTAAGCAGTGACAACATAGGGGACTCATGCAGAAAAATTTTAGTCCAATCTCATCAGAGTAGAAAGAACAATCAGGAGTCCATCTGGCTCTTTGCCATGAAGGAAGATAAGCAGCTGTTTCATACTGCTTACAGCCAGCAGTTCCAAAGCAGTTTGGGTGAATCCACAGGTCAAGCAGGAAAAGAAAGAGAAAAGGTTTGATGAGCCACATGCCAGCGCCAGCCACTCTAGCAATGGAGCCAGGAATGGGTGGTGAAGCAGGAGGTACACGGGAGAGCCTCATGTGCACATCTCTGTGTATACACAGCTGTGGCCGTTCCTGGGTATTTGGGGTTTGACATCTATCAGAGCAACTGGAGCAACTCACTTGGGAGCAGCCATTTTCAACCACAGGAGAGTGATAACCTGGACAGTAAATAAACCAACACGAGGCATCTGTAACCTTCCTTTTGTGAAATATGCAAATCTCTGTCTCTGCCAGATTCTGCACATTTACCGTTTGGGAATATCAAGGATGGCATTAGTAAGGAGCATTAAGAACTTCAGAACCCAGCCATGCCTTGAACCACAACCAGACTAGACGGTTTGGAATGAAAGAGTAGTGTGTTGCTGAAACCAAACACCTGAAACACCTTACTCCCAGAAACAGAATTAATCTTTTCCAAGGGTAGTGCCACATGAGTGACCTAGGTACCTTGTGCTAAGCCCCACTTCTTAAGAGTTCTATTTCCCACTCGGGAGGCTGAGGTAGGAGGAGCGTTGTGAGTTCGAGGCCGGCTTGGGCTACAACGTGAGCGCAAGGCCGGCCTCAGCTACACAGTGTGACCCTGCCTCAAAAAACCAGGGCCGGGAGTTTGGCTCAGTGACTTAAGCGCCTGTCTGCCAGGCGCGAGGTTGTGAGTTCAATCCCTGGGGCCGCAAAAAAAAAAAAAAAAAAAAAGAGTTCTATTTCCTTTGTAGTGCTACACTGAAGACCAGCTTCTAGCACATGAACCTTTGGGGGAAACATTCAAAACATGTTCAAGTCATAGCAGGGATCTTTTACACATCTACTTCATCTGCACAGTCTATACGGTGGCTATGCAAATGCCAGTCATACCGTAACCCGAACACATAGCCTGTGTACACACACACGCACACACACACACGCACACACACACATACACAAGTGCACAGATACATACTTGAGTATCCATCCCACTATGGAATGACTACTTTACTGCATGAAGGACTACACAAATATGATGCACAGAATACAAAATTTCCTATTTGAGTATGCGTAGACGATAAGAACTATGAAAGCCACAGTTTTGTTTTGGTTACTGATATTTCCAGAATCTAAATGAGTTAACCACTCACAACATCAAATAACCATTATACTGCCAACAACTACACCAACGAATTAGAATATTTCACTGGACAGTGAACACTTCAATTTCTAGTGATGCTTAGCACTTTGCTTGGTACGTGATACTTAACTATGGAATGGATGAATTTTACATTAGTCTAATTTTCTAAATTACAGAAATACTTGGCCATAGGGAAAAAGTTAAACATTTAAAAGGGAATACAGCTGCAAGTTGAAATCCATGTTGTTCTGACTACCAATTTTACTTCCCAGCAGTAACTGGTATTGTAGTTTATGTGCCCTTCAAAATTTTTTCTTTAAAAACTATGTATATGGTTATGTGTATGTATATGAAAAATTAGTTAAGATAGTTAAAGAAAAAGAATTTTCAGTGAAGAGTAGTTTTCACAGGGTCATTTTCAGATTTCATTTTTACTGTGACTTGTTCTTTTAAATATAATATAGCATTCATAACATTTTATTTCTTGCCAATATTTTTCTAATGTTCTATACATTTTTTGTTATATAATAAAAAATAGAAAAAGATTTTCTTTAAAAACACTTATGTGTATACTTACAAATGGGAACATATTCTACACACTGTTCTGCCTTTGTCTTTTTCTCATTTTTTGCATCTTATCAGATAATACAGACCTACCTCATTTTTTAATGACAAAGGCATAATATCCACAGTACCCTATCATACTAATGTAACATAACTTACTAATCATCTTTCAGAGATGGGACTTTGTGTTTTTCTGAGTTATTTACCCTTTCAAACAATTCAACAATGAACATCTCTATCATGCTTCAGAGGCATCATTAACATAGACTCAGTGGGTATGGTACCTCCTGATAAATGAGCAACACACAGCCCCATCTTTATATGTAGCACTTTGTACTATGTCCAAGTAGTCCTACAATAAAAATTCATAGAAAGCCAATTTCTGGATCAAAAGCTGTGCTATATGTAAATTTTCTTTCCTAATTCCTCCAAAGTTGAATTATATTAATATGAATCAACTAATGAATCATCAGAGGGGTTCCAGAGAAACAGAACCAATAGGAGAAATACATATATGTGTGAATAAATTCATACATATACAAACTTTTATATACAAAAATTCATATATAGTCTAAGGATTTGGTTTGCATGATTATGAAGATGAAATCTCAGTGTTTTCAGTCAGCAAGTTGGAGACCCAGGAGAGCTTATGATTTAGATTCAGTCTGAAAACCAAGGGGCTGATGGCATTATGTCTTGACTGGGACCATGTTGAAGTCCAAAGACAAAAGAAGACTCATTGTCCCAGATTGAAGACAGGGAGAGGAAAGAAGTTTTCCCTTAGCCTTTTGTTCTATGCAGGTTTTGCATGGATTGGATGAGGCCGATTCACCCTGTGGAGGGCAATCTGCTTTACTGATGCAAAGATTCCCGTCACCCAGAAACTCCCTCCCAATGCATCCAGAATAATGTTTAATTCAACATCTGGGTGCCTTGTGCCCAAGTGAAGTTGATACAAAATGGACCATCCCAGAGCAGTTATGGTTGATACATGTGTCAACTTGAGGACTTTAGAATTTAACTAAGACACTCAGCAGGGAGCCAGAATCCCTACTTTGTAAATATTCTCATCCCATGCAAGAGGAGGGCACAGAGATTTTGCTAATGCTACACCTGCACTGGAGGGAGCAGGGTGGCCTGTGTACAATATAAAGGAGGAAAAGAGGCTTGCTCTCTGCCGGCTTTTTGCTCTGGCTGTTGCCTTGAAGTGTTGCCCCATTGCCATGCCACTCTGCCTTGGAGCCAGCTTATTATGGACTGAAACCTCCACAAATAGTGAACTAAATAAACCTTTCCTTCCTTCATTTTGGGTGTTGGGTGTTTTGTCCCAGCAAGGAGAGAAAAGTAAGCAAGACACAGAGTTATTCCCCAAAGATTTTAAATGAGAACAGATTCCACTCATTTAAAAAAAAAAATACAACTTGGGACTAAAGTGTGCCTTTTATTTCTGTCCTGTTTGCATGAGTAAAGTCACTAATACTCAATGATATGTACGTACTAGGTTTCACTTTTAGGTTCTTAATCTTTGGAAACTAAGATTTAGTGCCAGTGAATATATTCCACTCTTTGAAACACTCATTAATATATTACAATATTGCCAATCCCAGCTGCTGGCATAATACTCTCCTTTGAAAATCTGATTTAACCTGCCTTTTACATGTGTAATCTCGCAAACAGCAGTGGGCATTTTGCATCCAGAGGACTTTGGGATCAAACCTTTAGAGAGTTTATTACTGGTCATTCTCAGCTTTTGGCTCATCAGCAAATTCCAAATTCATCCTTGATGATTGCTATTGCTGTAAAAGTCGTCCAGCTTTATTTATAAATGAAACAAGAGGCCTTTGATCATATGCTCTGCAAAGTCTGCTGCACTGTGTTGAATCTGCTGTGTTCCCTTTGTACTTTAAAAGCAGTAGCCATGCTAGAGACAGCTTGACCTTACCGTGAGAAATAGCATTTTATCATGAAACTTGGCAGAGCCTTCAATTTCCTCCCATCTAATATCTGTCAGTCATTCCCATCGTCCAGGAAACATTTTTTCCACTCTCCATGTGAAAATTGTTATCTCTGGTGGCAGATACAACTTCTCTGGGGCCAGATCATCCTCATCCCCTGGCTCAATCATGTTGCATGGCTGGATCCCTATAAAAAACCAATTGTGTTCTTGAAAGTGTAGCTGGAAAGTTCGTGATGCAATACAAAGACACTGGGTCCCCTGAACATACCATTAAGTTACTGTTCACTTCCCCTCAGTTATGTGCCAATCTCTCTGACTCCGCCGTTAAACACAGCAGGCATAAAAAAAAAATAGAGTCTGAAATGAAAGAAAGAAATCCTATTTACTGAATCATATTGTTGAGCTGACAGGAACTTTAGGCTTTGTGTAATCATAACCCTTAATTACAAGGACAAGAAAGCCAAAGCCCAGAGAATTGGTTTGGGTTGACTTGGCCAGAACCACTCAGTTTATTAATGTCACAGCTGGATTATAAAGTATATTTTTTATTAACTAATTTTACTGAAGTCCAATTTGCATACCATAAAATGCACATAGGTTAAGAGTCTAGTTGATGCATTTTGATAAATGTATATATCTACGTAACCATAACCAACAAACACCAATCAAAATAGAGGCCATTTGATTGTCCACAGGAATTCATCACATTCTTCATTCTCATTGGAAAGCAGGTCTTTGGTCCCTAATCTATTGCTTTTGTCACCAATGGACTTTGACCAATGCTTACCTACACCATTATTAACAAGGAGCCCATAACTAGTAATGGTGCATATGGATCTTCATTTTAGTTCTTGCTCAATTAACTATATGATGTTAGGCAAGCGGGTTCACTGAGTCAGTGTCTACAGCTTTTCTCAGCTAGGGTATAAGTGAGAGGCCAGATTGTAAAGGTGGTAAAGCTTGCCTTTGGTTCCTTGTACCCATTTATTCTGAGATCCTTCTCTTAATTCCTGTGCTGTGAGTTGTGGTTAGGACTTTGCAGTTTTCACTTCATTCTATACTAGGTTTTGAGCTAGCTAGGTACCATTATGAAGTGAATTGAGTAAATGAACCCTCCTTGTCTTACAAGAGCCCTATAAATTTGTTGTATATTACTAAAAGTCAATCTGAGGCTCAAAGAAGTTAAGTCATTTACATACAGTCACACAGTTTATAAGTGGAAAATTTTGCATTGAGTTATAGCTACTGAACTGCAAAGCCAGGACACTTTCCAGCTCTGCTGCTCTGGCTAAGGGAACTCTTAAAGATGACAGTGTTTTAACCAAAAAGAATGACTCTTTGAAGGTGGAATTTGAGATACCCAGTCCTCTTAGAGGGAGTGTGACATCTGGCCAGGGAGGTCACGGACACTTGTGCATTATCCCAGTCCTGCCAGTGGGGTTGTTCACCTGGTCCCGACCACAGCGAGAGGCCCAAGAGAGCCCCATGAATAGTGCACTGTTCCAAAGGAATAAACTGTGTCCGTCTCTGTCTGGGACAAGTCCGTGACCCAGATAAGATGGGGCAGATGGATTCTGGGGGCAGGGGCAAGCAGTTATTATAGGCAATATGGCCTACAGAACCTTAGGTTCTAGGCTGGAGTGTATAACTCTTGATTAATTATAATAAAAGGAGAAGACTAATCACCCGCTCACTCAAAGAGGTCACACTTGTTAGGGCCTTCATGCCTAGTGTGATGCTGAGGCCTCATCCCCACAACATGTAAAGAGTGAGAACTAAACATGATTCACAAAGAAAATGCTTAGGAAGTCTGGCCTGAGAGAATACTCCGATTTAGTCATACATTTTTGATTGTCATTATCTATTGCAAGTTTAGCATAATACTTCTTTATTTTGTTCTGTTTTTGTTTCTTTTTTTGTTTATTTTCTAGACAGGGCCTTGCTATGTATTTCCAGTTCATCTTAAAATTGCCAGGTCGCATAGGCTAACCTTGTACTTGCAATCCTCCTTCAACCTCCTGAGTGCTACTATTACATATAGTGCTACCACAGCTGGCTACCATAATACTCCTTTTTTTTTAAAAAAGTCCTCTTGGCTATTAAAAGTTTTCCTGAAGTAATACAGGGGAGGCTATGAGGCATGAAAGCAATTCAATAGCTCAGGCACCAAATTAAGTACAACACACATAATTCAGACCATACTTTGCTGTTCAAGGAATTTGTAGGACCCAGGAGAAACAACTGAGATTTACTCTACTGTGAAGTTTAGGGATGAGGGCTGGCTCTGTCTTGAAGCATCCTAGACTGCGGCCTACTTCTGGTTAAAGCTCCTTCATGGTACCTTTTTGACTCTGGGCCTGCTAAGAGACACTCTCAGGTGGAGAATCAGAATGCAGTCTTTAGCTGGGTTAGCAACACACACACATACGCTGCCCTTGGCCAGTGTCCAGTCACAGTTCTGGAAATACCTTAGTCCCTTCTGGACTGGGTTGAGTCCAGAAATAAACCTGGTTTCTGTACTTTGGAAATTTTAAGACCCACTAGACTTGATTAGTTTTGTTCCTGGTGAACTCCCACACCTCCCTCTCACATTTCAAAGAAAGCTGCCTGAGATCAGAGGACTAAGACTGCACAAAAGCAGATGATACAGCAAGCAGTTTCATGGGCAACAGGACAATGGAGGCTGTGAGTAGTTGCTGGGCTACCAACGTCTACACCTAGATGATCGTTTGCCTGGTTACCTTTGCCTCCAGTTTTAACGTTTAATGGGCCAGGAATGTCAAGAAAGGGTGCTTCTCAGAGTCTGAGAGAAGCAGGGATATAAGATCAAAATTGTACTTGTTCATTCAATGATCAGAAGACAAAGCTAAGCCTGGGAAGGGTAAAGTAGACCCCAGGGTAAGACTGTTTTCCAAAGAGCCAACTAAATTAATCAAAACAGTAAACCAATGAACCATCAAGGGCTGAAGCTCCAATACAGCAAGAGGACTCCTTATCTCAATGTGAAGAAAGAACGTCTGCTTATACTTGATAAATCTGTAGAGAAAAGTACTTGTTCATGCATGATAGGATATGTATTTCCCTTAAAGTTCACAAAATTTTCCCATGGCCCACCAAAGCAAGAATATTCATTTCTGGCCACTGTTTGAGAATGTTCCATTAGGAGTAATCCATTATTTTGATCTCTCCACCAAAATATTGTTTCCTGAAGCCAATGGCACAAGACCAGTTGAACTGCTCAATGCCATACTTTGCCCTTCAGGCTTGCTTGATCCTGATCATCTCCCCTCTAACATATTTACTCTCTTAAAACCTGCAGGCAGCCAAAGAAAGAATACAACCCTTATACACCGACAGCCTGATCCAAGGGGGTTCACTTTAGTGGCCATCTACAAGAGGCTTCCTGTTGGGTTACCATTTTGTCTCCTCAATTATAGGGACTAGGGAAGGTCTTGGTTATACCAAGATGTCCAACTATGCCCCTGCTATCCTCCTTCCCACACCGTCAAAGACCAGAGAAACCCAAGGTGAATTGTGAACTGTTTTTAACATGGATATGGATGACTGAGGGACCTTACACAAAAAAACCTAGTCATCATAGGCCAATCTTAGGTTTCTCCCTTATTTGTTCCTGAGCCTTATCCCCGCATGACCTTGAGAAAATCAGCTGCTTCAGAGAGGATCACCAGGTATTGCCTGAGCTTTATTGATGCCAGCAGAGATACTATGATGACTGGACTTCTTTACTTAAAGGAGGGAATAGAGTGGACCAAGATAAGCTTCCACTATAATGACGAAAATCTCCTTTACCATTTGGTTGTGAGTCTTACTTCACAAATAGCAAGCAAAATACAGAAGCTTATAATCACGTTTCATGAAAAGGAGTAGATTTTAGAAAATGGTTTTGCTTATTTACTTTTAAGCCAAGAATAACTAAAATCCCTCTAAGAGTTAAATGATACTGTTTGGATCCAAAACACAACTCAAATGCAGGCACTGCTAGCTTTTTTTTTCTTCACCAGATTCTGAATCCTGAATGCTTTTATTTTTTTAAAGAAAATTCTGCATTCACTTTCTCAGAAAAATGACTTCTGTGTGCTCCAGTTTTTCCAGTTTAAAGATAAAATTGGATTTTTTAAAGAGGTTCAGAAACTAATTTTTAAAAATCTAAGACCCATCAATAAGTAACAGAGAGTCCTTCGGATACTATTTTATGCACCCTTGTCCAAGGGACTGCAAAGTCTTTTATCACCATTTGATGATGTTATTAGGCAACTCAGATTACATAGTTTTTGCTTTTCTCTACCCATGAGAATTTCACTGATTCTGAGCAATTAAATGGAAAGTTCAATTAGCAAATTCTGAGTAACAAAGAATTGTTAGAAAAAGACATGTTTTGTTTTAAGTATATATTCTAACAGTTTATAATAAACTCAAGCACTGAATGACATTTTATGATACATGTAAAAGATTTCCCCTAAACCTTCAACATCTTGCTTGTTTTTCAGATTTTAAATCTTAGAAATTTAAAAAATACAGGACAGCATTTTAGTAAAATTATAAACAACCTATATGTTCACTACCCATTAACATTTTGTTGCTTTTGCTTTCAGTCTTTTTTAATTAA
>RJWM01025597.1:0-29143 GCA_004363535.1 Dasyprocta punctata | reverse complement strand
AAATTCCAACCATCTACAGTACTAAACCTACAATTTTACAGTATTGGATATGTTGTTGTTGTTTGCTGATCTCTTTAGTTTTTTGTTTCTTTTATGTATGATCATACTTTTATGCTTTATTGGTTTCACTCCGAACTATTTCGCTTGGTTATATTAGATCTGATGTTATGGGTAGTTATTTCAATGATAACAAGAGGTACTCTAAGGGGAAAAGAAGGAAGGAAGAGAAAAGGAAAAAGACATAAATTTATAAATATTCATAAATAAGACAGTCAAAAAAAACTGTATTGCTAAATACAATAGCTATTGAAAAAGAAAAGTGAATATACCTGAATCGATGAATCTTACATGTCTATATCTGTCAATATCCCCAACCCCTAGGAAGGTAATGATATGCAATATTGTAACTACTGCCAAACTTCAACCACCTCAGTGTGTAAACCTACAGTGTTACCGTATCAGACCTGTTGTTGTTGTTTGTCTGTCTTTTTTGACTTTTATTTCTAGCTTCTGTATCTATTTTCTCTTAAATAAAAAAAAAAGAAAAGAAAACATATAAAGAACTTAAAAAAATCAGTCCTCTAAGATTTAAAGACCCAATTCAAAAATAGGCATCTGAGATGAACACACACTTCTCAGATGAAGAAGTACAAACAACAAATTTGTATTTACATAAAAAAATGTTCAACAGCACTGGCCATTTGAGAGATACAAATGAAAGTATCACTCAGATTTCACCTCACCCCAGAAAGAAAGACTAGTATTATGAAGACAACTAATGACAAATTCTGGAGGGGCTGTGGGCAAAAAGGAACACTTCTTCACTATTGGTGGGAATGCAGGCTCCTGCAACCTCTGTGGAAGTCAGTGTGGAGATTCCTCAAAAAGCTAGGATTGGAAGTCCCATTTGACCCAGCTATTCCCCTTCTGGGTATCTTCCCAAAAGAACTAAAAATATCTCATTACAGTGATATATGTTCATCAATGTTCATCACTGCCCAATTCATAATTGCTAGATCCTGGAAACAGCCTAAATGCCCTTCAACTGAGGAATGGATAAAAAAATTGTGGTATTTCTACATAGTGGAATACTACTCAGCTATAAAGAACAACAAACTAGACATTTTTGCCCTCAAATGAATGAATGCTGAGGATATGCTTCTCAGTGAACTGAATAAGTCACATATATGACTATCGTATTGTGGCACTGGTTTGAAGAACTCTAACAAAACCTATGTATATATAAAAAAATTACTTGGGTCAATTAGAGAAAAAGAAAATGAGAATATTTATTATTTGATATTTGGATTCAATTTTTCTTTTTGAATTTCATTTTTTTCTGCTTGAAAAAAAATACGTCTGGAAATCTTTAAAAAAATGAATTTTTTTTGTGGATGAAGTTTTAGTTTTTGCTGGTGCTTTCAAAATTTTCTCCTTAGACAGAAGTTTGTATGTATATGTGTATGCATAGTATGGCTAAAATGATTATACTTTTAAATGTATTGATTCTTGAAAAGGAACAGTTGATACTCACGTTTACATTAATTTTGCATGTTTATATCTGTTAATCTAAGCAACCCTTTTGAAGGTAGCAATATGCAATATTGCAACCATTGTCAAATTCCTATCATCTTGCTTTGTGGACCTATGGTACCTTTTGGATTTGTAAAAAGAATTAAAAAATTTAAAAAAAAAAGAAATAGGATACTTCTATGACAAAGAACAACTGAAGAAATTCATGACCACCAAACCATCTATACAGAATGTCCTGAAGGATATTATAGAAAGAGATAATGAAGACCACAAATCCAAGAACACCAATAGAGAGAAACCACCAAGCAATTAAATGGGATAAGCAACTAAAACAGAGAATAAAGACAGGGAACCAATAGCAGGGAAATTTTATGACAAGGATAAGCCAATACATATTAGTTATTATCATCAGTTTATTTTAAAGATAGTAAAATACAACAGAACATAACAGAATAAAGTCAATCAAAACAAAGCAGTAGGACTGGTACAGAACTTCGAAGACCAATAATGTGAGTACAATAGCTACTATAACATACCTTGCTATCTTCAGATTAGCTGACCATTCCAACAGGTGTAGTAGAGTTGAACCAAAAACAAAACACAACAAAATCAATAAAAACAGAATATGAAATAAAGGAAAAAAAAGAGAAAAATTATAATGATCAGAGTAAAGCAAAATGGTGAGAACCATATTGGTCCTCGAAGACAAGACAGAAGAGAGCCCCGTATTTGCAACATTGCCTACTGTCATCATGCAAAAAGACATTCAGGGTGCCAATCAGAGGCCTGCAAAATCTACGAAAAAACACTAGCGTTCAGTTGCTTTATGTACCTTAGTTGCCATCAATTTAGCCAGATCTCAGAGCCAGCAGGTCGCTTACTGGGGGTGGGGAGGTTATGGATGATGTCCTTGATTGCAAGTCCGCACGCCAGTGTTGCACGGGCCCAGCGAGTTGGGGCCCGGTTGGACCCATTCTGGTTCTCCTCCGGGGTCGCAGAGTGCCCAACCCCGGAAGGCGGATCAGTTCTCCCTTGATGTGAGCTGGCACCATGTGGGCCCAGTGAGTTGGGGCCCGGTTGGATCCATTCTGGTTCTCCTCTCTTATCATCAGTTTAAATGGTCTCAATTCACCAATTAATAGAGGCTGACTCTATTAATGTTTGACTACGACATCTCTCTTTTTTTTTTCCTTGTGGTACTAGAGATTGAGCCCAGGGCCTTGTGCATACTAGGCAAGTGCCCTACCACTGAGCTACATCCCCAGCCATGATTCTGATATCTTTTAAACCTGTTTTCTTCTTCTTTCATGACCTATATGGGCAATATGATTAAAAAGCCCAGATGGTGTCTTCTGTGGTACTAGCAGGAAGTTCAAACCACACATGATAACCCTTGTCCATGACTCACTCTATAGTCACCATAGAAATTTCACACCATTCTTTCTCTGCTTTATCAAGCAATTTTTGGGTCTTCTTGGAAGCATCTCCACTCTTCCCAGAAAGACTCATTATGTGATTAATATATCTTTTCATACCCCCTTGCAGCATGTGTGTCCGTGTGTGTGTGTGTGTGTGTGTGTGCACATCCAAATCAAGTGTTGAGTCAGGATCCATCCTGACTATATGTTTATAATAATTTTATTAAATGTTTAATGGATACAAAGGAATATTAATAGTTTTAACATATAAAAGTAGCCATTTTAATCTGTTCCTGGTGCTAAAAGAAAATGCCTTAGACTGGATAATTTATAAACAACAGACACAGATTTCTCAGTTATGAAGGTAGGGGAGTCATATCAGCAGGTTTGGGGTCTGACGAAAGAAGCTGTTTCCTTTCAGGATGGCACTTTCTTGCTGTGTCCTTACTTGGTAACATGAAAGCTGTGTCCTCACGTGGTGGAAGACACAGAAAGGCCAGGCAGCTCTCTGGAGCCTTTATAAGGGCATTAACTCCATTTATAAGGAGAGAGCCCTCATTACTTCCCAAAAGACCTTACCTCTTCATACTACCACAATGGAAATTAAGCTTCAACATGTGAATCTTGGAGGGACACAAACTTTCAAGCCATAGCAGTAACACCACCACCACCACCACCATCACCACCACCACCACCGCTACCACCACCACCACCAACAATGCTGTAGACTTATCAACCAGCCTAAGAAATAGAATGTTACTAATTTATTTGATGTGCTTCTCCTTGATTTCATGCCTACCTAAATTAATCCTCCATCCAAGCTCATTAGAACATTATTTAGTCTGAATTTTAAAATCTATTTGTTGCTCCTCTTTTTAATTTTTACATTTTAACCACAGATGTACACCTCACTAAATTATTTTCCTTTACATGTTTATAAACTTGATATAAATAAAACCACATTGTATATGCTATTTTGGGACTTTTTCTTCTCAACATTGTCTTTCAATGTTATTCATATTGATTCATGTTACTACATGCATTCTATTTTCTTCTATATTGTATACTCATTGACTATAAGTAGTTCAAAGATTTTCTTTCAGTAGATGTGTTGGATCCCCACCCCATCTCTTTATTTTACCCGTAACATGACTATAGTGTTAACATTCTTCTGCATGAGTGCTGGTAAAAATGAACAAAATTCCCCAGTATATATGCTCAGGAGTATAATTTCTGGATCATACAGTAAACACAGATAACTGATGATGACAAATTAATTTTCAAAGCAAGAAATACTTACATTAGGTATCTCAAATATCTACCATTTAGATAGTCTTTTTATATAATTTATTGAAGGGTCCTTAACCTACTGATTTGTAATGTCACCTCTGTCATAAATCAGATTTGCATGTACATGTGATCCATTTTTGAGTTTCCCATTCCGATCTATTTATTGATCTATTTTCATCTCTGTACAGGTGCAATGCTGGCTTATGAATGTAGCTTAGGTATAAGTCTTGATTTCCACTAGAACAAGACTCCCTCTTTATTTTAAGAGTATCCTGACTATTCTTGACCTTTGTTCTGTAGAAATTTTAGAACAGTTTGTTGAACCACTGAGGGGAAGAATTCTAGTTAAGATTTAAGCTGGGATTTAATTGATCTATAAATCAGAGAAGAATGAACATTATTGAGCCCACCAATATTAAACATATCATAACAACTCCACCTTACAGAAATCTTTAATAAAGTGTTAGTTTTCTTCAGATAGTCATTATACATTTTTAGTTAGATTTATTCCAAGTGATGGGATCTAATTTTATGTTATTATAAGTGTAATCTTTTTCTAAATTAAGTTTTATATTTTAACTTAGCTGTGATTTTGATGGTGTGTATAAAAGAAACTGACTTGAATAACTTGGTTTTGATTCTCAAGATAGTAACTTTGCAGGATTCTGTTGTAAATTCAAGAACTTTATAAATTATTTTGATTTTTTCTCTCATATTTGAATAATAACTGTTCTACTTCTTCCTTCCAGCCTTTGTAACTTTTAACTCTTTTTTTTAACTTTTAACTGCCTAGAACCTTCAACATAAAGTTGTACAGAAATGTTTTGTTTCTGATTATAAAAGTGAAGGCTTTTAATAGATAATCTGGGAGTGCTTCTGTTTTTCTGAAAACTGACAGAGGTTGCAGACACTGCCTCTCCCAGCTTAGCAAGAGGAGGTAAGCTTGAACCCAACTTCACTGAGGACTAGAAGCTCATTTTCAAGGTGCTTGAATCCAGTTTCCCCATGATTGCCAGTAAAAACAAAAACCCATAACCACAAAAAGACTTCAACATAAACATTCATGACAGCATCATTCATATAGCCAAGAAGTAAAAACAGCTGAAGTATTTATTAACAGGTATAACAGTGAATAAACAAAATATGACATACTCATACATTAGAATATTATCTGGCAGTGAAAATGAATGAGATAACTTAGTGAGACCCCATCCTAAAACAAAAAATAAAAAGGGCTGGGGTATAGCTCAGTGGTAAAGTGGCCCTGTGTTCCATCCCCAGTACTGATGTTGAAGAAAGAAGGTAGGTTAATAGTTATCCAGGGTAGTGAGTGTGAGAAGGAATGAAGGGTGACCAAATGGACAGAAGTGTTTTTTAGAGTGATGAAAATGTTCTAAAATCAGATTGCAATAGGGTAAAAATCAATTATGTAAAATTAGCTTGTTGTGTACATTCACAAATATACTAATCTTCATTGAATTATACACTTAAAATGGAAGAGCTATGGAATTGAACTATATTTCAATGAGGCTTTTTAAAAAAGATTAATAAAAGCACCTGCTATCCCAATGACAACTACCTGACTGGCTGCCATCTAAACTTAGACTTGATGGTACCTAGATCCTTACTGGTTATTCACTGTATGAAAGGTGCTCTGATGCTTGCATAGAAGGTAGAAGAGAGAAGGGACAAGGAATCATCAAGTCACTGAACATGTGGCATCTACCCATTTCTTGCTATTTATAACTGTATTTCCTACACTAAAAGCCACTCTCACCATTATGCAATAATAAACTGTCCACCAAGTCAACAGAATACACATCTTCCTCAGCAGAACCACACCTCTGTATCCACCAGTGCTTTGGCCTCTGCTTACCTCTGCATTTTACTAGAAGATGACTGAAGAATCAGAACTTATCTTGCTGTAATGTTCCAAATATGCCACCCCGAAATAAGAAAAAAACCTGTTCTTTATACCTATGTCACATATCATCGTGGTGTCTGGCTCCACTTGTAACTTGCCAATAATGCTATTGTGATGGACGTTGAATAAATTCCATTTTTCCCATTTGTTGAGGTGAATATTCAGTATTTTCTCTTAAAATGTTACTATAGCAAGTGACATCAATAATTTTTTAATGTTAATCTAATCTGCCATCCTTAGGCAAACCCAGTTTGGTCAATATACAGGTACTGCTCTTATCCCACATAAATCCTCTGGAATCCTTTCCATCAATCTGTTGTGCCCATTTCCCAAAGGCTTCTAGAAGCTACACCTGCATTAATTATTCTTTGGAGACTTCCCCTTATTTGGTTGAATGACTTCTCTAGAAGGTAGTTAGAAATGACTTCCCACAGTGATCCTGGAAATAGTGGTGGCAGGGAGACCATGTGGGATCTCTGTTGAGCACCAACGGCGGTAGAGTTGCAGTGCGGGTATCACCCAGCCAGAGTTTTTGGCTGCCATAATGCTGATGTAATGAGATTATGAATGGAGTATCCATAGTGGTAGAAATAAAGGGTATGCATAGGCAGAAAAGGAGACCTACTTACTGCTGCCAACAAGAAAGATTGGTGCCAAATACTGATAGTCTTGGCACCAACCACTTGGTGCATTTTCTTACATAAGACCCCTTTCACCCTAGAAAGGACAGAGATTCATTTTGAACTAAGATCAACATGTTTTCTGAATATGGGTTTCCCTTTCCTGCTTTCACTAACTTGGCCAGAACCTCTGTTTAGAAGCTTAGACTGACATTGGATCTCCCACATACTATTGCTTCCAACCAAAGGACCCTGTTTTGACAGAAGAAATTCAGCAACAGGGCTGGAGTTTCACTGCAACTCATACTGTAAGTTTCTAGCCTAGTAAAGTAATGGATTAGCCTCCAAACTGAGGGGACAAGCTTAGAGATGTTACTTGTAATGCAGCACTATCCTTCAGGTGACACTATGTAAGTTAAAGCAAAATGATACACTATGATTCACAGGCCAAAAGTGGCCTGCTTTTGTTTTTATAAACAAACTTTTATTGAAATAGATCTACCACTCATCATTCATACATTGTCTATGGCTCCTTTCATTCTACATCAGTAGAATAGAGTAGTGTGACAGAGACTGTATGGTCTTCAGAGCCTACATATTTACTGTCTAATTCTTGCTTTAAACCAAGTGCCATCATAGGGTACTATTCCAGAATAGAATACATGAGTCTCAGAATCAAGGGGGTAGTGATGTGCCAGGAGCTCGTTTGTGTAATTTCTGTTTCCAGTTGCCTTGGTTACTTTTATTTTGCTCTCTTTGCTGAGACAAAATACCTGATGCCCAAAATTAGGGAAGGAAAGGTTTATTTCTTACAGTTTTTGGAGGTTTCAGTCCATACTCAGCTGGCTGCAAGGCAGGGTGACGTTGCTGAGGGACAGCCATTCATGGTGGCTGCTGCAAACAGCAAGGTGCAAACTCACAAGAGAGGGAAGACACGCCTTCCTCCCACCCTTACACTGTATGTTGGCTCCACCCCTGGGTGGGTGCAACACTCATACGATCAATCCCAGCACTAGACAGCAAACCAATCACGAGCACCAGACCCAGCCCCATCCATGATTACGTGAGGTTTAAGTGGGGGCCATCTGACCACACTATAACACCAGTTTTGAAACTTAGGCTCTATAATTAAAGAACTATAAGCACTGGTTCTTAGAATGGGGAAATTTGTACTAGAGAACATATTAGTAAGTTCTACTATCCTTACTGCTATGCCTGTGACTGATTGTTCTAGGCCTGTTATGCCAGCAGACCAGCACAAAAAAGAGTTACACTTGATGTAGTAGTTGACTATGATGATGATAATTTTGCTGCTACATAATGATGACAAGGAGGGATATTTAGCATTCCTGTGAGTCAACTCCAGTTTTAACTGTAAATTGGCAAGTAAAGCAACTGTAGCAAGTTAATTTTGTAGTAACCTAACTCAAAATCACTCCTAGACCAGTAGAAGAGTTGGCTGAGGGTAAAGAAAATAGAGAATGGTAGTAAATAATCAGTATCAGTTCTTACCTCAGTACCAACTGCAGCAGTGGAATTCATTGCTTCATCTTTCTCTTTTAAATTTTTCTAGAAATTGTAGTTAAACAAAATCTTGGAAAACTAATAAAAGAATGTAGTGAACCTAATGTGCAAAGCATCCCAGTGGTACAAGGGATGCAGCATAGAAATGTTGATGTTTGGTCAAGGTCCCCTGGGTATTTGTTCATTGGTTCATTGTTCCCATTCTCCAGCTGCATCAGGTACTTCTGTTAATAACTCACACCTGCAACAATCTCAGGAGGCCTGTGTTATGACTGATACATTGTGTCAACTTGAGAAGTTTATAAGTTTAACTGAGAGATTCATCAGGGAGCCAGGTTTTTTACTTTGTAAATATCCTCATCCTGTGCAAGAAGAGGGCACAGAGATTTTGTGAGTGCTACACCTGCCCTGGGAGAGGGGTGGCCTGTATACAATGTAAGGAAGGAGAAGAGGCTTGTTGCCCTCTGTTGCTCTGGCTCCTTTTGCTCTGGGTGTTTTTGCTCTGGCTGCTGCCTTGAAGTGTTGCCCCAGTGCCATGCCACCCTGCCTGGGAACCAGCTGATTATGAACTGAAACCTCCAAAAACTGTAAAATAAATAAACCTTTCCTTCCTTCATTTTGGGTGTCAGGTATTTTGTCTCAACAATGAGAGAAAAGTGACTAAGACAGCCTGCCCCTGGTAGAGTGAAGCAACGTCACCTGGTGCTTTCAGAAAGTTATGAGTTTATCCCTGTCACAGTCTATAAACAATGACTGTTTGATGCCTGGAAGTCTGACAGCCTCATTCCCAGGCCAAGAGAAGGGAAAAACATTGGAATGCAGTGTATGCTTTAGATCTAGTGATTTCAGGCTGAGTCTAGACTTCAGCTAAATCCATGGTCTTACTCTCCCTTTCCATCCATTTCTCCATTTCCCTGATTCTCTTACAGAGTTCTTATGTAATCATGTCATTTTACCCTTAATAAAATGTCCTGCTTTCATAGTTTTTTTTCCTGATGTTTAAATTGGAATGCTTAGTTCATTCATTTTTGAGCCTATAATTTCTGCTTACACAGGAACACATAATTACCCATTTTTCTCAACAAGTGACTTCAATAGCATTCTTTATCATTCAATTTTGAGAATTTTATAATTTCTATTATGAACTTTGTTGGCCCACAATGCATTTTTAAAATTTCAAACAGGTGGAAGTACTTCTACCTGTTTTTGTATTTGTTATTTTTAACTTTATTTTATGATGTCAGATCAGGGTTCTGTATGATATCAATTTTCTTACTCTTTTTAAAAATTTTTGTTTTAAAGAGAATAAAATCAAGCAAAATAAAACAGAATAAAGCCAATCAAAACAAAACCAGTGTAAGTGACACAGGACTTTAAAACAATAGGAAATGAACAATGGTTACCACAATGCTTCTTGTTGTCTTCAGAATAGCTGCAGATACCTGCAGACATAGTAAAAATCAAACAAAACAGAACGGAATAGAACCAATAAAAACAAAACAATGAATGCAATACACGACTTCAAAGCAAGATAATAGTAAATCCAATACAGGAATTCAAAACAAGATAATAGTAAATCCAAAATGGCTACCATAATATACATTGTTATCTTTTTTATTTTATTTTATTTTATTTTATTTTAAAGATAGTAAAATACAACAGAACATAACAGAATAAAGTCAATCAAAACAAAGCAGTAGGACTGGTACAGAACTTTGAAGACCAATAATGTGAGTACAATAGCTACTATAACATACCTTGCTATCTTCAGATTAGCTGACCATTCCAACAGGTGTAGCAGAATTGAACCAAAAACAAAACAAAACAAAATCAATAAAAACAGAATATAAAATAAAGGAAAAAAAGGGAAAAATAATCACGACCAGAGTAAAGCAAAATGGTGAGAACCATATTGGTCCTTGAAGAGAAGACAGAAGAGAGTCCTCCGTATTTGCAACATTGCCTACTGTCATCATGCAAAGAGACATTCAGGGTGCCAATCAGAGGCCTGCAAAATCTACAAAAAAACACTAGCGTTCAGTTGCTTTACGTACCTTAGTTACCATCAATTTAGCCAGACCTCAGAGCCAGCAGCTTGCTTACCGGGGGGGAGGGTAATGGATGATGTCCTTGATTCCAAGCCTGCACGCCAGTGTCGCGTGGGCCCAGCGAGTTGGGGCCCGGTTGGACCCATTCTGGTTCTCCTCCGGGGTGGCAGAGCTCCCAACCCTGGAAGGCGGATCAGTTCTCCCTTGCTGTGCGCTGGTGCTGCGCGGGTACATTGTTATCTTTGAAACAGCTGCCTATGCTGTCAGATACAACAAAATCAAACAAAACAAAATAGAATAAAACCCAACCCAACAAATCAATGAAAATGATACAGAACTTCAAAACAAGATAATAGGGAGTTAACAATGGCTACTCCCTTCAGAAGAAGATCCCCCATAGATGCTACCACTGAGTATTGTTATTCTCTGAATAGATGATCAGACTACCAGCTTTAGGCCTGCAGAGTCAATGAAACACTAAACACTACAAGCATTAAATTGCATTTTACCTTAATAACTATCATTGAAGCCTGTGTTTCTCTAGATCAGCTGGTTGTTTACAGCAAGGAGGGGGTTGGTTCTTCTTGTTTCCCAGCCCACATGCTTGAAGGGGCTGGCATCTGGCTCTCCCCCTAGAGGTCTGTGCGTGACACCAATTTGCAGGGAGGGCTTGCTTCCTGGAAACTTCTTGTTCTCTTCCCCTGCAGTCTGGAAATGCACTGATTCACGGGAAAATGCTGGCATCTAGCTGTTTCCCCAGAAGCCCACTATTTTTTTACTCTTGACATAAGCCTTTTTTAAATTTTGAAACAGGGTCTCACTAAGTCATTAAGTTGCCCAGTGTCTTGGTTACTTTTCTCTTGTTGCTGAGACAAAATAGCCAACACTCAAAATTAGTGAAGGTTTATTTAGCTTATAGTTTTTGGAGGTTTCAGTCCATACTCAGCTGGCTCCAAGGCAGGGTGGGATGGCTAAGGGGCAACCATTCATGGAAGCCACAAGTGACAAGATCAAAAGGGGAAAAGCACACTTCTTTTCCTCTCTTCTATTGTATGCTGATTACCCACCCCTCGGCGGGTGCAGCACTCACACCACCAATCCCAGCACTAGACAAAGAAACAATCACAAATGCTACATTCAGCCACCTTCATGACTGCATGAGCCTTTGGGTTGGGGATATTTATTGAATTTTATTTATTTAATTGTTTATTTTAAAGAGAATAATACAAAACAAAACAAAACAGAACAAAGCAGATCAGAACAGAACAATGCAAGCAACACAGAACTTCAAAACAAGACAACAGGAAATCAATAGTGGCTACCATAATGTCTCTTGTCTTCCTTGAAATAGTTGTCCATGTCTTCGCACACAATAAATTCAAACAAAACAAAATAGTATAAAACCAATCAAAACAAAAGAATGAAAGCATTATAGGCCTTTAAAATCAGACAATAGGAAATCAACAATAGATAATGTCTCTTGTTTTCTACAAAATAGCTGTCCATATCTTCACACATATTGAAATCAAATAATAGAAAACACACTAAAACCAATCAAAATAAAGAATAAAACATATAATAAAAATCAGACAAATCAAAATAAAATAAAACCAAACTAAACAGAACAATGAAAACAATATGAGATTCAAATCATGATAATAGATTAACAATGGCCACTGCCTTCCCTTTTTAGACACTTCCTTACGTTTCACTTTCAGAATATGCATTGTGTTTTTTTATTTTGAAGAGAATAAAACAAAGCAAAATAAAACAGCACAGAGTCAACCAAAGCAAAACAATGAACATTGTACATGACTTCAAAAAAGATAAAAGGAAATCAATAACGGCTACCATAATGCCTCTTGTTATCTTCAAAATAACTGCCCATACCATCAGGCATAATAAAATCAAACAAAAGAGCACAGGATAAAACCAATAAAAACAAAACATTGGAAGCAGTACAAAACTTCAAAACAATAGTAAAACAACAGTGCTTACCATAATGCCTCTTGTTATCTTCTACGTAGTTGCCTATATCATCAGACATAATACAATCAAACAAATCAAAAGAGAATAAAATCACTCAAAACAAAACAATGAGAGCAATATAGGTCTTCAAAACAAAATAATAGGAAATCAATAATGGCTATCATTATATATTTTTGTTATCTTTGAAATAACTACCATGCCATCAAAGGTAATAAAATTAGCCAAACTGAAACAGAGTAAAACAAAGCTAAACAGAACAATGAACACTATAAGGGATTTAAATAACAATAATAGATTAATAATGGCCACTGCTTTTTCTTTTTAGCCATTTCCTCATCTTTCACTTTCACAATATGTATTATGTATTTTGGATCCCATTAACTCCTTTAGTTTTTTATACTAGGGAGGCAACACAATGTTCACCCCTGTGACTCTGAATTATTTCATCCATGAACATGATCTCAAGTTGTATCCATTTACCTACAAAAGCCTCGAGGTTATCTTTCTTTATAGCTGAGTAACTTTCCATTGTATAAAAATGCCATATCTTTCTTGTTCACTCTGCAGCTAATGGGGAAGTTACTCCCACTTCTTTCTGGTTCCTTATCACATACAGCATTGTTCTCTCTCCTTTGACTTTCAGTCTATGAACCCCCTTTCAAGTTAAATGTGTTTCTTGTATAAGGCATATTGATGGATCCTGTCTCCTGATCCACTCTGTCTGTGTTTCTTCTTATTGGTGAATTGAGGCCATCTACATTAATGGTTATGGCCAAACATGCACTGCCTCATCTCTGCCATGCTATTTTCCTGCCATTGGCTGCCTACTTTTCCTCTCCATCCAGTTGTTTACCCTGCTCAGTGATACCCCTCTGCTACTGTTCCTGGAGCTGTAGTCTTTTTTATCTCTCTCTAGAATGTCCTTCAGTATTCTTTGTAGGGTTGGTTTGGTGGTCATGAATTCTTTCAGTTGTTCTTTGTCATGGAAGTATCTTGTTTCTCCATTAATTTTGAAAGATAGTTTTGCAGGGTACATCAGTCTGGGTTGGAATTCATTTTCTTTCAGGACTTGAAATACTTCACTCCAAGCTCTTCTTGACTTGATGGTTTGTGTTGAGAAGTCTGTCGTGATTCTGATGGGTTTTCCTTTATAAGTGATCTGTTTCTTTTCTCTAACAGGTTTTAATATTCTGTTCCTGTGTTGAATTTCTGGAAACTTGATTATTATATGTCTGGGTGTGGATTTATTTTGGTTATGGGTAGGTGGATAACTTTTGGTTATGGGTAGCTGTATGCTTTTGGTTATGGGTAGCTATATGCTTCACTTATTTGAATGTCACTTCCTTTTCCCATGCTTGGGAAGTTTTCTGATATTATTTCTGTAAATAGACTTTTATTGTCATTTGTGTTGATCCCTGCTTTTTCACTCACATCTTTTATTCTTAAGTTATGCTTCTTTGGGTTGTCTTATAGCCACTGAATTGCTACTTCCAGGTTCCTTGTTATTTTTAAGAGATCTTTCCCTTCACAATCACAAGCTGCAAAGCCATCTTCAAGATTTGAAAGTCTATCTTCAGTTTCTTTCAAGTATTTTTGCCAGCTTTCAATGAAGTTTTTAATTTCCTGGATATCTCTTTGAATCTGTTTCACGTATTCTAAATCTCTTTTGTATTGTTCATTCAAGGTTTCCCTCATTTTCCTGTGCTCCTCCATTTTTTCATCTATGTCTTCTTTAGGGATGTTTAGCAATTCTTTTATTATGTTTTTCATTTCTTCTTTTACCTGAGTTAGTATTTCTGTTCTAATTTCTTTTGTAGCCTCACGATGTTGTTTCTTTACTTCAGTTGCCATCACTTCAGAAACTTCAGGTGTGCAACTCCCGATCTCATCTGTGTTTGCGTCTCCAGGACTTGCTCTGCTAAGATTGGAGGCCAGAGACTGCCTTTTGCTTCTTTGTCTTGACATGTTCCTGGATTCTTCTGAGCAAGTGGGTACTGGGATCCCAAGCACTTCCCACATTGGCTACAATTTCTCTGAGGTGAGACTGTTTGATTCTTCTAGACAGTGCTGGTTATGGATATCTGATGGTGGCCATTGGGTGTGCTGGTGCAGGGCTGTCTACTGCTTTTCCCAACCTGTGTTGGCTCCCTGATGGCTGGTGGAATGCATGTGGGGGCAGGGTTGCCACCACCTGAGGTCCTGGGCTGGTCACCAGTGGGATCCTCCACTACCACCCCTGCAGTGTGTGGGGAGGTCAGGCTGCCTGAATCTTTCAGACCCAGCTGGCTACCCTCAGAGAAATGCTGAAATGGCACTAGGATGTATGTGGGACTCAGTCCAAGCAATTTCCACAAGTCTGTGCCCAGCTAAGAGCTGCTGAAGAAAGCTAGCAGCAGTTCTGGTTCTGGGCTTATCCAGCCTGATTCCAAAATGGTTCCTCGCCAATCGCTCTCTCCTGTGGGAGGACCAAGTCCTCTGCACTCACAGTTAGCCAGTGCAGTCTTCCAGGTCCGCCACTCTCCTCACTGCTGCTCTGGCGTGGGGGATATTTAAACAAACCATAACACCCAGGCTAAGCTCAAACTTGTTACCCTCCTGCCTCAGCTTCCCATACTGCTTGATATAAACCCTTTGACCCAAAAAGACAAATTGTGTTCATTTCATGCAGCCAATATACAATAATGAAATACAGCAGAATAACCAGAAATGAACTCCCATTTGGAAGAGAAAAACTTGATACATAACAACCACTTACCTGTAACAATTTTGAAATTCTGGTTGGCAAATAGTTTTAAGGCCCTCCATCCTTGAGGTGGGGGTATTCCTTAATTAAATACTCTTTGTCAGATGGAGGAACTTCTTTTTCCAGTATTCTCAGTGACCTTGACCCTACTTTCAGGAAAGTTCTTTTTCCATTGTCTTTCTTGACCACATCTAGAGTTGAGGGCAAAAGAGTCTTTTTGTAGGCCAGACAGCATTCACTCCTTATCCCTCTTCTGGCAATAAAACTCTTCATTCTAGTCAACTGAATGTGCCAAAAATGTACCCACAATTCTTAAAAGATGGACTTTCTTAGGTGTTATATTAATATCTATTTATGTTATATTTATGACACATCTGTATGTACCTTCTTATACATGTACCTCTAACTCTGAAGGCTCCCTTTAATATTGGATAACCTGAGCATATTAGATGTCACTGGGAAAGATAAACACTTTAGTTCTTTATTCTGAGTTATTTTATGGAAATGAAAGTTTGCATTACAATAGTACCCCTTGACTAGAAGATGGATAGAGAGGATGAAAATATTTAAGATTTACTATGTACATGTGCCAATTCCTCAGGATGAATGTAATTATTACATACTGAAAACATATTAATAAAAATTAAAATTAAAAATAGTGCCCCTTATCTGCAATTTCACATTCTTTGGTCTGAAAAATACCAGAAATAAACAGTTTATAAGTTTTAAATTGTTCATCACTGTGGTGAGATTTCTTCTGATATGACATATTGTTTTAATTATTCAATTTTATCATTGTTATCAATCTTTTACTATGCTTAATTTGTAAATTAAAGTATCAGCTATTTAATTGTAGTCATGCACTGCATAATGACATTTTGGTCAAGAAATGAACAAATATATGACAATAGTCCAGTTAGATTATAGCACCCAGAGACGTCTTACCATCTCAGTTTATGTAAGTATACTCTAATATTTGCATAGTGACAAAGTTGACTAGCAATGCAATTTTTAGAAGTGATCCCCCATCAGTAAGTGATATGTGACTGTATAAGAAAAAATGGTATATATGAGGTTCACAACAATCTTCAGTTTCAACAATTCATTGCACGTGTTGGAACACATACCTGTGAATAAGGGAGGACAGTTTGTACATCTTTTTCTTTTTCTTTTAATTTTATTTTAGAAAGAATAAAACAAAGCAAAATAAAACAGAATAAAGCAAATCAAAACAAGACAGTGTAAGTCACACAGGATTTCAAAACAAGGTAATAGAAAATCAACAATTGCTACCATAATTCCTTTTGTTGTCTTCAGAATAGCTGCTCAAACCTTCAGACATAGTACAATCAAACAAAACAGAAACAGAATAGAACAATAAAAACAAAACAATGAATACAATGCAGGACTTCAAAACAACATAATAGTAAATCCAAAATGGCTACCATAATATATCGTTATCTTTGAAATAGCTGCCCATGCCATCAGATACAACAAAATCAAACAAGATGAAACAGAATAAAACCCAACCAAACAAAAAAAAAATCAGAACGATGCAGGATTTCAAAACAAGATAATAGGGAATTAACAATGGCCACCACCTTCAGAAGGAGAGCCCCCATATATGCTACATCACATGTTGTTATCCTCTGAATAGATGATCAGACTACCGGCTTTAGACCTGCAAAGTCAGTGAAACACTAAACACTGCAAGCATTAAATTGCATTTTACCTCAATAGCTATCATCACAGCCTGTGTTTCTCTGAATCAGCTGGTTGCTTACAGGAGCCGGGGTAAGGGTTTTGTGGACATTGGCTCTTCTTGTCTCTCTGCCCATGGGCCAGAAGAGGTTGCCATCTAGCTCTCTCCCAGTCAGCCCACACATGGTGCTGACTCACAGGAGGTCTTCACTTCTGGTTGACTTCTTGCTCTCCTCTCTCACAGTCCACAAATGGCATGTACTCTGTACATCTTTTTCATCTTCCATGTATATTTCCTCAATGCATGTGTCTTTTGGGATAAAGCATTTATTTATTATATTATTCTTCAGATAACCTTAAGTTTCCAGAAGAACCAAGAGTTCACCCTAGTTTAAAACCTGTGAAAGTTCAACAAAAATAGTGCTCATCCCAGTCATAAGGGAAGTAGATTCGTTCCTCAATCCAGGTTTTAAATACTTCATGTGTCAGCTAATTTGTGACCAAGGCTAACTTCCAAGTAGGCAAGGAGGTCCTGAGCCCCAATATTCCCAAAAGGAGGGGAGAAGCTTGAATACTGAAGGGAAGTATTAATGTCTGCAACAAAATATAAATATAAAGTTAATACCATTAATCTGTTTTAAAATATAAAAGAACACTGCAAAATTTTAATTCTAATTTCTATTCGCTAGGATACAGTTTTATCTTTTATGTTTTTATCACCCAATTAATATTACTGTTTTCTAGTCAGTATTTATTGAAATTCATTTATACATTTCATATATTTACCAGTTTGTTCTTTATATCTTATCCTAATAAATTCTATTTTTCTTTTGTATATGAAAGGTAGCCTTTAGAATTCCTCAACTGTAAATCTCTTAGTAGTAAATTCTTTTAGTCAGAAAAGGTTTTATTTCATCACTGCAATCCTCTTTTTGAAAGTGAGAATTTTCCTGGATACTAAACTTTAGGTTTTCTTATTTAAAATTTGAAGGTATGATTCTACTGTCTTGATAGTACCATGGTTGTTCAGAACTCAGCTGTAAAATTGCCTGACTTTGTCCCTATCCTCCCTTTCCTTCTTCCCTCTTTTACAGCATTTCTTTGTGCTTCTATAGTGCTCTATAATTTGTCTGGGTCTGGAAGTTCATTTATCCAGCTTTGGGTTTAGAAATCTTAAATGTGAAAATTCATTAATCTGGAAAGTCTTCAGCCATCTCTAGGATTATTGCCTTTATCAGTTCTATCCTGAAACTCTAAATTGGTAATTCTAATGCCCAGGAATTTTTCATTCATTTGCATTATTTATGTCTTTGTTGCTTTTTTTTTCTTTTTCTTTTTGTTTTTTGTATTTGGTTTTTTGAGACAGGTTCTTGCTATGCAGTCCAGGCTGGCCTCAAACTCACAGCAATGCTCCTGCCTCGGCCTCTTGAATGCTAAAATTACAGGTATGTACCACCACACCGAGCCTATACTGTATATATATATATATTTTTGGGGGCGGGTACTGGGCATCGAATTCAGGACCTGGCACTTGCCAGGCAGGTGCTGGCCACTGAGCTATATCCCTGGCTATGCAACTAGTTCTCAGTTCACTAACTTTTTTCCTTTAGGTGTGTATAACCACCACTAAATGTATTATTTTGGCTTTTTATTTCAGTATAAATATTAAACATAGATACATAGATGTAGATATAACTATATAGTTTATGTTACATTCTATTTGTTTTTTAAACAGCTCATCTGTTTTTCAGTAGTATCTTCAATGTTCTTTTTTTGCAGTGCAGGGCATCCAATCCACGGCCTTGTGTATGCCAGCCAAACATGCTACCACTGAGCTAATCCCTAGCCCTTCATTACTCTTATAAAACATATTTTTATATTCAGTCTGATAACGGAATTCTTGTTGTATTCTGCTGTAGTGTTTATTGTTGGCTTTTGTTCATGGCACCTTGTTTCCTTATGGATTTTGTGACATTTGAGAATATAAGTTTGGTGAATTATATCTGTGGTAACTTTATGAGGCCTGAGTTGAAAATGCATTTCTCCAGAGAGAATTAGCATTTTTGCTTCTGTTTCTTGAAAATACTAGAGTTTATATATTTTGGAAATAAATTACATATTGCTCAGTTTCTCTTGGCATATAAGCAGTGAATTTATTTCCCCAATCTGCAAGTGGGCCAGCTAGTATGTAGGAAAACTCAAAATTTGACTCTGTCTCTCCCATTATCAAAGATAAAAGGCATTTTCCCATTATATTCTTCTGCAGGTTATACTTTCTTTTCAGTCAACTTGTTTTATTTTGTGTCACTCCTAATAGCATCCCTTTTGGCAAAACCCAAACTCTGCATACTGTCCCTGTCATTCTATGCAGTCATCAAAGTGTAAGATGGAGTTCATCAGGAATGGGCGGGTACCTTCAGAGAAAGTGCCAACATCAGTGTCACTTTCTTCTCTGGATTTCTGCTTTTCCTGCATGGTTGGCTTTAACACAAGAATGCATATTCAAAAATTGGGAGAGTTAAAAACTTATCTAGAGTTTTAAATTACTTTGCTTTTACCCCTGCAACTGTACATATAGTCTACTATTGTGCCAAATAATGGAAGTTCCATTTTATAATCTTTCTTATCATTTGTCAATTTTCAACAAGTAAACTAGAAGGACCATGAAAGAGGTGATACTTATTTCATAAAGTTTTAAACTATGTAACCTATTCAAGATCATTGGTTTTGACCCCATAAGTAGAATCTCCAGTGTTTCCAATTTCAGTCAATTACCATGACACTCACTACTTTGCCCCTTTCCTTGGTTTTTGTGCTTGAATCTAGAACATACTCAGAACCTAACTTTTGTCTTTATTCCTCATTTGAAACCTCAAACTGACTACCTATATTTGAACACCAGTTTAGCTGTCTGAGTTTTTGTACTTGATACTGGAACTTGCCTTTGCTCACATCTTCGAGGTTTCTGATTTTTACTATCATAATGAGCATGTCACCTGACCAGATTCTACATTAAGCATCAAGAATGAGGTGCTTTTATTAGCTGGGCATTTTCCATGTGAAAACTGCTAAAGCCAGAAAAGGCTTACATTTCACTGCAAGTTAAAAAACATGAGTAGAGGAAGTTGTGGCACTCATCAGAATATGAAAAAACAGGTACAGAAAAATAAAAATGTATTTTCAACCATTTTTCACTGCCTCTGGCTAAAGATTGGTTACAAAAGAATGTGATAGAAAATCTCACCCTAAAAGCCTTCACTCGTTAAACTATCTTTCATTTTTTTTTTTTATTTTATGGAGAAAAGGTAAAACAATTTCATAACAGTAGTGACTCGGGGTACAAGATATGGGCATAAAATAGTCTTCAAACGATATTAGTGCAAACCTTCCTTTTCTGTGAACTAATAGACACTAATAGTATAACTAACTTGCATTCTTTTCTCTTTCTTCCTTTTGTTTTAAACTTTATTTTCTTATACCTTTAAATAATTGATTTGATCAAATGTCCTCCCCTCTTTTGTGGTATAGACAGCCTGGTCCTACATATTTGAAGTGTAGCCATGTCTCCTGTTCCCTAAAAATCTAGAGTAAGCTCTGTCTTTCCCTGAGCACAGTTTCTGTTCTTGATATCTGCCATTCTCTGGCTTACTGCATAGTACAGGAGGCTAAATAATGGTGAATAATGAGAGATTAAGTGAACCATCAGTTAGTCCATGCCGGCCTTGATTCAGTTTAGCAGTCTTACCGCATGGGGGCAATAAGAAGCAAGCAAGGGGGAACTGCATTCCTGACTTTCAAACAGTATCCCAGAATTTGACAAGACAGTAGTGACTTCCACTTGAAATTAAGACAAGTGAAAGAGCAGGAAAGGAGAACGAAAGAAAAGTAGGGCATAACGATTTTATTTTTCTTTCAGAATGCATCTCTCTAGTCATTTTTCTAAGTGTAAGGAATACTGTAATGCATAATAATTACTTTTAGTAATAGTGTATTTTCTATGTCCTTAAATATTTAACAGTACATTTTAAAGTCACTGGATAAATCTCCAAAGGATATACAATAATACAACTAATCAATACAATGTATTTGGACAGTTGAAGTATTTAGAGATTTTCTATATAAATAATGTGGTACTTAATTTATAAGGGTTTTTTTTTTTTACTAAAAAATCATACTTTTTTCTTCTGAATAAATTATAGATAGAAATGGTGCGCTAATGTGACTGCAAATTTTTTAAAAAGAGAAATATTGCTAAATTTGCCAAGAAATATGTATTAATTTATACCCCATATGTTACACTTGGACATATTTGTTGCTTATTTCTCTATCTTTATCATTCCAGCACTTCAATTTTTAGTTTTTGCTAGTCTATTCATTTGTTTCTTAAATTATAATGAGGGTCAATATTTTATTCACATAATTCCTTGCTTTTATTCCCTTTTAAGTTTTCCACTAGTATGCTTGATGCAGAAACACTTTATCTGAATCATTTTGCTCCAGGTTGGATATGCAGCACCCCATTGCTCCCAGGATGAGAAAGCATTAGCAAAAGAAGAATTTTTGTGCTTTTTAGAAAGCACTTCCACTTCTTATGGTGCATTTTATCTAAGCTGTTTTCTTCCCCCTGGCTTTATCATCATTTTCCCTTCACACAGCTGCCCCTGTAAAGAGTTTGTGGAAGCATCTGTGTTAAAACCACTGAGAGTCCTCACAACAGGAAACTGAGCCCTGTACTCTGCGACCACCTGATGAAAGCCTCTTTTTCTTGCCTTTCTTTATTCCCTGGTTGGTGATGCATAATCTTTCATTCATTTTTTCTGTGTAACCCATTCTGATGAATTAACCACAGAATTACTTTTGCTAGCATTGTGTCCTTGATATTAAAGTGGCACTTAGGACTTAGGTGACGCTAAGAAGAGGAATGAAATAAAAGAATTAGCAGAAATAAAAGAGGGGGTGAGGCAGGAAACCTTATACTTAGAGGAAAAATTTAACTGGACACTTTTGAAATAGACTCCATTATTTTGGAATTAAACCCAGGTATTCTATTTAGTGTGGTTGGCAGCAGGAGTGGATTATGTTTTAACATTCATTACTTTCAGTGACAAAGTTACTTTTAGGAATAATCATGAAATGAAATAAATAATAATAATGGCCCAGAAAAAGCTGTAAACAGTGAACATTTTCTTTTGTTGAACATCACAGTATCATGTTGGCAAAATAAATGAAAATAAAGATTTCAGTTCAAAAATGGCAAAGAGTAAAATTTTTTCATTGAACTTTCTATGCAAAATTATACTAATGGAAAAGTTTTTAAAGATTGAAGAGTAAAATAAGTAGTATGAAAAAAATAATAAGGTAGTAACACAGCGTTATGGTTTGTGTCTAGGTGTTCACCCAAAGCCTCATGCAATTTCAGGCTTTTTGGGAGGTGGCTGAATCTAGAGTGTGTGATGCTAGGATTAAGGGTATGTGATTGCTAAATCAATGCACTGATTAGGGTGGCACTGCCCTAATTCCAGCAGTCTAGATATAGATAAGACAGAAAGAGATTTGTCTACCATTCCTTGTTGCTTTGCTATATTCTCTCTGCTATGAACTGTTCTCTGCCAAGTCTGCCTTTGAGCCAGCCTATTATAGACTGAAACCTTCACAAACTATGAGCTAAATAAATCTTTCTCTCTTTAACTTTGGGCATTGGATATTTTGTCTCAGCCACGAGAGAAAAAAGACTAACACACAGTAATAAATTATCACTTATTAAAATACCTTAATGTATTTTAAAAATAGTAAAATTTACTTCAAATTGGCCTATCATAGAAATGCAGTCTGTGTTTTATTCAGCCATAATTTCCAGAGTTGTCCATGACTCAAAGTTGACTTTCTTCACATACTTGTGCTCCATGAAGAATATAGGAAGATTTGTCAATTAGTTTTTCATTAATTTCTTTTATGAGACAGGGTCTCACTATGTAGTTCAGACTGGCCTTGAACTTACTATCCCAGGCTGGCCTCCAACTTGCAGCAATCCTCCCACCTCAGTCTCCCAAATGCAGAGATAATGGGGATGTGTCGCCACATCCAACTTATTTGCTCATTAATTTTAATTTCAAAAGCTTTTTAGCATGAAACAAGATGATAAAATAGTTAAAGAAACTTTTCAGCAAAAGGCTAAGCAGAGATTCATAAAAATCCAATTTTGCAATAAAATCCAAAAGGTACAAAATGGTCAATATCTTTATCTCTTTCAGCATTAATTCTAGCAGTTTCCAAGTGCCTCTGTTTAAACATAAATAAAATTTTCATTTTGTCACAGAATGACAGAACTGAAGTAACTCAAGTTTATTTCTTTGTGTATCATCACTTTACAATTAGTAGTTAAATTGTTATCAACTTAAAACTGTAAGAAGTTTTATGAAAGCTTTATGGTAAACACATTTACTCAATTTATATAGTAAATACATACAAGGTAAACACAAACAAATCAGAGCATACCAGTAGTAAAAAATCAGATCAGTGGCTCAAGTTTCTGCCTGGCAAGTGCAAAATCCTGAGTTCAATTCCTGGTACAAAAAAAAAAAAAATCAAATCACAAAGGGAGACAGTAATAGAAGAAGAAACTGCAAAACAGTAAACATATGAACAAAATGATAAAATTAAGTTCTTGCCTACTAATTACTTTATAAATGGATTAAATTCTTTAATAAATATATATAGTGTAACTGAATGTATTTTTACTAAGCTAAGATTTTTTTAAAAAATCCAAATCAACAAGCCCCAATAAGAGGACACATGTAAATTGAAAGTGAATATATGGAAAAGGATATTATCATACAAATGGTTATCAAAAGAAAACAGGACTCACAGAAAATAGATTTCAATTCAAAAACTGACACAATAAACCAAAAAAATCATTATATAATGAGTCAATTCAACAAAAGATATAACAATTATAAACATATACAAATCTAATATCACAGCACCCAAATATATAAAGGTAACTGAACAGAAAAATAGCAATACAATCAGCAGAGGAGATATTTATACACCCACTTTCAGCAATGGATAAATCAGCTAACCAGAAATATAATAAGCCAACAGCAGATTTGAACAGTACTATGGACCAAATAGGCCCAATATGTTATGTAGAACATTGCATCCACAGCAGGAGAATACATTTTCTTATCAAATTTACATAGAAGATTCCCAGAGAGAAATAATATGTTAGGCGACAAAACAAGTCTTACAAAATTTAAGAAGATTAGATCATATCAAATATATTTCTGGCTATATAGTATGAAAATAGAAATAAAAAATGCAGGAAAATCAGAGAATTCACAAATACATGAAAATTAAGCAACAGACTCTTGAATAAATGAGTAAAAGAAGAAATTAAAAAGAAAATTTAAAAAAACCTTCACACAAATTAAATGGAAACAACAAATACTAAAGTTAACAAGATCCAGTGAAAGTAATTCTAGAAAGTAAACTATAATAAGAAAACTCAGTTTGATTTGTTCAGTGGAGTGGCTGGCACAGTAGGTCCTAGAGGTTGTGGGCCAGCCCAGCCAGGAGCAAGGCCCTGGCACTGTAGGTCTGGGACTTGCCCAGGCTTGCCTGGCACTCCAGAGGCTCTGAACTCCTTGCAGCCAGAATCAGGGTCTGGGTGGCGCCACACTCCGGGGTACGCTCCACCTAGCTGCCTGGGTCCAGGAGGTCTTGGCCCCCACCCAGTAAGATGGAGGCTCCACCAGCACACTCCAGGAGTGCACCCTCACTAGCTGCACACAGGATCCAGCTCTACCTGGTTGCACAACTCAGTGCAACCCACCAGGGGAATGCCCGGCCAGCCTCACAGGACACAGAGGTACTGAGCCCAGCACAGCCCAGGTTCCCAGAGCTGCTCATCAGAGACTGGCCAGTGTAGCTGCAGGGCCTTGGAGAGCTTGGGCTCTGCCCATCAGAGCGCATGGTGTGAGCTCCATTGTTCAGTGGAGCGGCCGGCACAGCGGGTCCTGGAGGTTGTGGGCCCACCAACCCAGGAGCAAGGCCATGGCACTGTAGGTCTGGGACTTGCCCAGGCTTGCCTGGCACTCCAGAGGCTCTGAACTCCTTGCAGCCAGACTCAGGGTCCAGGTGGCACCACACTCCAGGGTATGCGCCGCCTAACTCCTTGGGTCCAGGAGGTCTTGGCCCCCATCCAGTAAGGTGGAGGCTTCAGCAGCACACTGCAGGAGTGCACACTCACTAGCGGTGCACAAGATCCAGCTCTACCCAGTCCTGCGACTCAGTGCAACCCACCAGGGGAACGCCTGATCAGCCTCACAGGACACAGAGCCACACAGACCCCAGAAGAAAAGGACAAAACAAAAGAACAAGAGGCAGTCTCAATCCCCCAGCCCACCGAGGACAAACCCAAGAGACACTGAAATGGAAGACACTGGGAGTCACACAACTGAACTTTATGAAATGACAGCAAATGCAGTAAAGAAAAAGCTCAATGAAGCTATAGAGAAACTCAAATCAGAAATAATTTCTCAGTTAAAAAATGAAATGACAATCATTATTAAAGAAATGCTGTGTGTATCTAAAGAAGAGCAAGATAAAAAATAGAAGAACTTAAGAAAATGATGGAAACTTTGAATGAACAATATAAGACACAAACAGAATGCATGAAACAGATGCAAAGGGAAATGAAGGAAATGACAAATTCCATGGAAAGTTTGAAAAACCGCTTGAATGAAGCTGAAGATAGAATCTCAGATCTTGAACACAGCATGGGAGCTCATGGCCATGAAAGAAAGATCTCTTAAAAATAGTAAGGAACCAAGAAACAAGTATTCAACAGCTGCAAGATGATGACAAGAGAAATAACGTAAGATCCATAGGCATAAATGAAAAAGCAGGGGTCAATACTAATGACCTACAAAGACTATTCACAGAAACAATAGCAGAAAACTTTCCAAACATGGGAAGAGAATCTGAAATACAGATAACTGAGGCATACAGAACCCCAATTAACTATAACCAAAATAAATCGTCACCCAGACATATAATAATAAGAGTATCAGAAATACATCACAAGAACAAAATACTAAAAGTTGTCAGAGAAAAGAAACAGATCACCTATGAAGGGAAGCCTATCAGAATCGCAGCAGACTGAGCCAGGTGTGGTGATGCATGCCTTTAATCCCAGCACTCGGGAGGCTGAAGTAGGAGGAGCACTGTGAGTTTGAGGCTGGCTTGGGCTACAACACAAGCACAAGGCTGGCCTGAGCTATGCAGTGCGACCCTGCCTCAAAAAACCAGGACCAGGAGTTTGGCTTAGTGACATAAGTGCCTGTCTGATAGGCACGAGGTTGTGAGTTCAATCCCTGGTGCCGCAAAAATAAAAAATAAAATAAAATAAAAAAGAATCATGGCAGACTTCTCAACACAAACCTTTAAGTTAAGAAGAGCTTGGAGTGAAGTATTTCAAATCCTGAAAGAAAACAACTTTCAACCCAGATTGATGTACCCTGCAAAACTATCCTGAAAAATTGATGGACAAATAAGATACTTCCAAGACAAAGAACAACTGAAGAAATTTATGGCCACCAAGCCAGAACTACAAAGAGTACTGAAAGACACTCTAGAAAGAGACAAAGATAGCTACAATCTTAAGAACAACAATCAAAGGAAACCACTAAGCAGGGCAAATAATTAAACACAAAATGTAGAAAACCAACAACAGAAATATATCATGACAGGGATGAGCCAGTACATATCAGTTATATCAATCAATGTAAATGGTCTCAACTCACCAATAAAAAGAAACAGACTAGCAGAGTGGGTTAAGAAACAAAACCCAACAATATGCGGTGTACAAGAAACACATTTCACTCAAAAGGCAATTCACAGACTAAAAATCAAAGGATGGAAAACAATACTCCATGCAACAGGAGCCAAGAAAAAAGCAGGGGTAGCTATTATGTTTGCAGACAATATGAACTTCAAACCGAAAATGATCAAAAGACATAAAGAAGCTCACTACATACTTGTTAGGGGAAAACTTCAAGAGGAAGAGATTACAATCATAAATATATATGCACCAAATATGGGAGCACACAACTATGTAAGACACTTCTTAATAGACATGAAAAACCAAATAAACAATAATACAGTTATAACAGGGGGCCTTAATACCCCATTGTCACAGAGAGACAGATCAACCAAACAAAAAATCAGCAAAGAAATAACAGAACTCCATCAAACTTGTGAACAAATGGACCTAGTAGATGTGTACCGAGTATTCCACCCATCAACATCAGAATACACATTCTTCTCAGCTGCACATGGGTCATTCTCTAAAGTAGATCATATACTGGTCCACAAAACATGCTTAAGTAAATGCAAAGGAACTGAAATAATTCCATGCATATTATCTAACCATAGTGCAGTAAAATTGGAAATAAATGAAAAAAAAAACCTATGATAACCGCATAAGCACATGGAAATTAAATAATACTCTCCTAAATAACCAATGGGTCACAGAAGAAGTTAAAGAAGAAATTAAAAAATATCTACAATAGAATGAAAATGCAAATACAAATTATCAGAACCTGTAGGACACAGTGAAAGCAGTCCTCAGAGGGAAATTTATAGCACTAAACTCCCACAGCAGAAAAATGGAAAGAACACACATAAACAACCTAATGCTGCATCTCAAACTTCTAGAAAAACAAGAGCAAGTCAAGTCCAAAACCCAAAGAAGGGAGGAAATTATTAAGATTAGAGCAGAAATTAATGCAATTGAAACTAAGAAAACAATACAAAGAATTAATGAATCAAAGAGTTGGTTCTTTGAAAGAGTAAATCAAATTGATAAACCCCTAGCCAACCTTATCAAAAAGAGGAAAGAAAAAACTGAGATTCATGCAATAAGAAATAAAAAGGGTAAAATCACTACAGACCCTGTGGAAATACAGAAGATCATCAACACCTACTTCGAAAACCTTTACTCACATAGATTCGATAACACAAAAGAAATGGACAGATTCCTAGAACTTATGAATTACCAAAGTGGAATCTAGAAGATGTAAAGCTGCTGAATAACCCAAAATTTCAGCTAATGAAATTGAAAATGTAATTAGGACACTACCAACAAAGAAAAACCCAGGCCCCAATGGATTCACTGCTGAATTCTACAAGAAATTTAGGGAAGACTTAATGCCAACACTCCTCAAGCTCTTCAATGAAATTGAAAGGGAAGTAAGTCTCCCTAACTCATTCCTGGAAGCAAGTATTACCCTAATACCAAAACCAGAGAAAGACCCAACCAAAAAAGAAAATTACAGGCCAATCTCCCTCATGAACATAGATGCCAAAGTTCTCAATAAAATACTGGCAAATAGAATACAGCAAGTTATCAGAAATATTATACACCATGATCAAGTGAGATTCATCCCAGGAATGCAGGGATGGTTCAACATACGCAAATCAATACATGTAATACACCATATCAACAGGGCCAAGGACAAGAACCACATGATCATCTCAATAGATGCAGAAAAAGCTTTTGAAAAAGTCCAGCACCCATTCATGATAAAAACCCTACAGAAAATTGGAATAGATGGTCTCTTCCTCAACCTGATAAAAGCCATATATAAAGCAACAGCCAACATCTTACCAAATGGAGAAAAACTGAAAACTTTCCACCTAAAATCAGGAACAAGACAAGGATGTCCATTATCACCACTCCTTTTCAGTATAGTTCTGGAAATATTAGTCAGAGCTATTAGACAAGAGAAACAAGTAAAGGGAATAAGAATAGGAAAGGAAGAAGTGAAATCATCATTATTTGTAGATGATATGATACTCTACATAGAAGGCCTCCAAAAATCTATTAGTAGACTTCTAGAAGTAATAACCAAGTTCAGTAAGGTTGCTGGATACAAGGTGAACACTCAAAAATCAATAGCATTCCTCAACACAAAGAACAAAATCACTGAGAGAGAAACAAGGGAAACCACATCCTTCACTATAAGATCCAAAAAAATGAAATACTTAGGAATCAATCTAACAAAGGAAGTAAAAGATCTATACAGTGAAAATTACATTATTCTGAAGAAGGAAATCGAAGAAGAAAATGGAAAGATATTCCCTGTTCATGGATAGCAAGAACAAACATTGTGAAAATGGCCATTCTCCTAAAATTATTATACAGATTTAATGCAATCCCAATCAAAATACCACTTGCCTACCTCACAGAACTAGAGAAAGCATTCCTGAAATTCATCTGGAACCAGAAAAGACCTAGAATAGCAAAGGCAATTCTGGGCAACAAAGGGAAGGCAGGAGGCATCACAATCCCC
>RJWM01025596.1:0-29150 GCA_004363535.1 Dasyprocta punctata | reverse complement strand
TTTCCCCAGTGGGAATCGAACTCAGGACCTTGTGCTTGCCAGGTAGGCTCTGTGCCGCTGAGCTAATCCCTGGCCTGCAGTCCTGTAAATCTTCCTACTTCTGTGTTATAAGTGAGGAAACTGAGGTTCAAAGATGTTTGGTATCTTGCCAAATATACCACAGTGAGTAAAGATGGTACAGCTGGGATTTCAATTCCTAGCTACCTAATTGATGAATGGAAGGTTTCATCTAATTTATTTCAGTATATGAGATGGAAATATATTGTTTTATTAATTTTTTGCCTACTTAATCTTTATCTGTTTATGCTGTATGTGGAATACAATTTATATATATTGTCACAGAGTTTTTCTGATTTATATTATTATGTATCAAATTAATTATAAGATAGGGGCTGAAGTTCTCATTTTCTGTCTTGTTACATATTTTTGAACCAGTAACATCATGTCTGGAAATGCCACACTATCAGAAACAGCAAACTTTTTTTTTTTTTTTTTTGTGGCACTGGGGATCGAACTCACAGCCTCATGCCTGTCAGACAGGTGCTTAAGCCACTGAGCCAAACTCCCAGCCCTAGTTTTTTGAGGCAGGGTTGCATTATGTAGCTCAGGCCGGCCTTGCACTCGTTGTAGCCCAAGCCTGCATCGAACTCACAACGCTCCACCTACCTCAGCCTCCCGAGTGCTGGGATTAAAGGTGCGCGCCACCATGCCTGCCTTGAAACAGCAAGCTTACAACGTAAAAGTGCCCATTAAGATTGGCACAGTGGTGCACGGCTGCAATCCCAGCTACTTGGGAGGCTGAGGTGGAGGGATCTCAGATTTGAAGCCAGCCTGGGCAACTTAGTGAGATCCTTTCTCGAAATTGGAAAAAACCAGGGGATATAAGTTAGTGACAGTGCTCCTGGTTTGAGCTATTAAAAAAAAAAAAAAGCATCTGATATTTGCCATCTGCTTGGTACTGAAAAATTGATTCATTCATGTTTGTGGTTACACATTTATTATTTAGTAGCCTTGTAGTTTGTCATGAAAGCTCTAAATCTATAGCAGTATCAACAGTTGTGGTTTAAGAAAAGTAAGGGGAACATTTTATTTTATTTTATTTTATTTTTTATGTTTTTTGGTACAGGGGATCGAACTCACAACCTCACACCTGCCAGGCAGGCAGTTAGGCCACTGAACTAAAACCCCAGCCCATAGGTGGAACATTTTAGCAAGTGAATGTTATTTTGTATGAGGATATTTTGTTTTCCTGCTTGGGAAGTGGAGAGGGAAGGGGGAAGGTTTTATGTTTTTTGCTAGCTTTGTCTGAAATTTAGATGCTGAGTTTCCAAATGCCAGTGCTGTTGCAATGGCTGTAGTGACTCAATTATGCCAAAACTTGATAATAAAGTTTTTTAAAATTTATTTTATTATTTATTTTTTATTTTTTCCTCTACAAGGTCTTTCTATATAGTCCATGCTGGCCTCAAACTCACTATGTCAGACTGGCCTTGAACTTGGGAGCTCCCTGCCTTAGCCTCCTGAGTGATGGAATTATAGGTGTGTGTCACCACGCTGGCTCTTTTTTTTTTTTTAATTTTTGATATGGAGTTCCTTATGTTGGTCAGGTTGGCTTCAAATTCCTGGACTCAAGGCCAGGCGTGGTAGCACATGCCTGTAATCCCAGCACTCGGGAGGCTGAGGCAGGAAGGTTGCTGTGAGTTTGAGACCAGTGTGGCCTGCATAGTGAATTCAAAGCCAGCCTACACTACATAGGGAGTCCTATCCCCCGCCCAAAAATTTTAATTAATTCTTGGACTCAAGCAATCCTCCTGCCTCAGCTTCCTAAGTACATGGGACTAAAGGCATATGTCACCATACTTAGTGTAATCAGTATTTTTATTTTATTTTTATTATTGTTGTTACTATTTTGGGTGTTTTCTTTTTTTTGTTTGTTTTGTTTTTGTTTTTTTTCTTTTCGAGACAGGGGCGTGCTATGCCATTCAGGCTGGTCTTGAGCTCACTTTGAAGCCCAGGCTGGTCTTGAACTTGCAGTGAGCCTCCTCTCTCAGCTTCCTGAGTGCTGGGATTACAGGCGTGTGCCACCATGCCTGGCTGCTATTTTGGGTTTTTTGAGACAGGGTCATACTATTTGGTTTAGGATAATCTGAGCCTCACTATGTAGCCCAGTCTGGCCTTGAACTTCTGTGCCAGTCTCCCAAAATCTGGGATTACAGGTGTGTACCACCATGCTGGCAATTATTTTTAAACTTTCCAAACTGTAACTTGCTAAACTTGCAAGAAAGTGAATATTTCCACTTCTCTTTTTAGGCCTGGGGATTGAACTCAGGGCTTTCACACTGAGCTGTATTCCCCAGTCCTTTTTCTATTTCTTATTTTGATTTTTTTTTTTTTTTTTTTTTTTTGCAGCACCGGGCATTGAACTCACAACCTTGTGCCTGCCAGAGCAGGCGCTTAAGGCACTGAGCCAAACTCCCAGCCCTGGTTTTTTGAGGCAGGGTCGCACTATGTAGCCCAGGCCGGGCTTGCACTCGCGTTGTGGCCCAAGCCGGCCTCGAACTCACAATGCTCCGCCTACCTCAGCCTCCTGAGTGCTGGGATTAAAGGCGTGCGCCACCACGCCCGGCTTATTTCTTATTTTGAGATTGAGTCTTGTCAGGTCATTAAATTGGCCAATTTGAGATCCCCCTACCTTAGCATCCCAGGATGCTGGGATTATAGGCACGTACTACCACACATGGTTTCTTTTCTCTTTTAAATGTGATTGTTGTTACAGTCTGAAAAAAGTCCTTGAGTATTTGTAGACTCAGACTATTTATTGCATGGTTGTGTCTGTGCTTTTCTATGCCTCTCTGAGTGCTTTTTTCAGCACTGTGTATGCTGCCATTCAGCAGGACGCAGTGCTCTAGTAACCATGATGGCAGGGTAAGCCTTGTGGTCTTGGAGGTATAGAAAGCAGCTTTCGTAAGATGGCTGAGCACTGGCACTGAGGGTGATGTGAGGAGTAGATGTTTTACCTGAGGGCAGAGGTTAGGAGAAAACCAGCTAGGCGTTTCTGACATGCCAGTCTCCAGGTTTGTTCTCCCTGAGATGGTAGCTCTAAGGCTGTCTGGAGGGCAAAGTGGTCAGTGAGTTCAGGAAGTGATCAGAACCATCCCTAACCCACAAAACATCTATGAGCAATATTAGTGTATGTCTGCTTGTCTCTCTCCTCTTAGCAAACCAGCCATTTCAATATTGATTTTCTGCAGAATTAAAGTAACCTTCAAAATCAAGATTGGGGCTAAGGAGACACAATGTAGAGAAAGATCTTAGTTGTACAGTACTGGGGTTATGGTGGGGAATAAGCTAAGTGACACAGTGCCAGCCTGGCAAGCGCAAGGCCATGAGTTCAATTCCTGGCACCAAAAAAAAAAAAAAAAAAAAAAAAAAAAAAAAAAAAAAAAAAACAGAAACAACAAACAAAAAACTGGGGTTACATTGACATAAATGCGGTCTATATGAATCAAGCGCATTTTTAACCATCAAAACTGAAAATATGCTGTATGTGAGAAAGTCATCAAGAAGAGACTATATATGGAAATCTAGAGCAACAGGATTGAACTTAGGAAGTTTCTTTGGGGAAGGTGTGAGGAAGAAGGAAAAGAAAGCTCATGAGAGACAAGCGAAAGTCAGAATAGGTTCCTAATGACCGAGCCATGGCCAAATCTGCCATTAAGTCCAAGGGACTGACACTGTATTGCAAGGATTTGTAGAAGAGAGTAAGAAGGAAAAAGAACTTACTTCCTCACTTGCCACCGCTCTTTTTAAGAGAGATTAGCATCAGAAAGCCTGGGAGGAAGAGGTTGGTAACAGTCCAATTGTTAGGGTTCTCCACGTTACAAATAGTCCTTGTTGCATATTCTTCTTCTTCTTCTTTTTTTTTTTTTTTGGTATGAGGGATCGAACTCACAACCTTGCACATGCCAGGCCCTGAGCTAAATCTCTGGCCCTGTTGCATATTCTTATTACTTCTCAGAGCTGCTTCTTGATGAATTTCCCATTGTTTTTCCTGTTGCATTTTTAAAAAATTATTTATTTATTTATTTATTTATTTTCTTAAGACAGGGTCTCACTGTGTAGTCCAGGTTGGTATTGAATTCACAGTGATCCTTGTCTGGTGGCCTCCCAAGTGCTAGGATTAGAGGTGTGCACCACCACACCTGGCCATTAATTTGGTTTTGCAACCTCTCCTGGGGAGTTTCATTGTTTGGGGTGTGTGAATTGATACATTTAAAATGAGACCTCTGGGGTGTGTGTGTCACATGTATACTTAAGATTCACACACAACAATGTGTAACTGTAGCTTTTGGTTATATCAAGTATATCTGACATTTGTTCCAGAGCTAATGTGGAAAACTAGGCTACTAATTAAAAAAAAATTTTAGGCACTAGGGGTGAGCTCAGCAGTAGCTAATATCAAGGGAAAGTCCATCAGGCAGCAGGTTTCACTGTGCATATGTGGTTGTGTAGAATTATCTCCAAGCCCCTTCATCATGTTGATTGGAAGCAACCAAGTTGTACAGGAAGCTTGGATTAATACTCAGTGCCTGTAAAGGTTTTCTGTAAAATGACATGTGTAGAGATATATGAAAAATTATTATTATTATTATTATTATTTTTTTTTTTTTGCGGCACCGGGGATCAAACTCACAGCCTCACGCCTGCCAGACAGGCACTTAAGCCACTGAGCCAAACTCCCGGCCCTAGTTTTTTGAGGCAGGGTCACACTGTATAGCTCAGGCCAGCCTTGCGCTCGCGTTGTAGCCCAGGCCGGTCTCAAACTCACAACGCTCCACCTACCTCAGCCTCCTGAGTGCTGGGATTAAAGGCGTGCACCACCACGCCCGGCTCCTTGTGAAAAATTATTAAAAAAAGGTGCATCTAGGATGAATTATTTTGCAATGAGGAGACTCAGCGGGTTGGTTCATTCCCTTTGTAATCTCATAGAACTGTGCCCATACCTGTGTTGTATTGCAGCATGTAATTAGCAATGTAATTATTTGCTCTCATCAGTTCATTTATTTACTCAGTAGGTATCTAGTTAATAATGCTTATTAGGTGTTGGATATTTAGCTAGGTGCTAGGGATGGAGAAATAAGATAAAATCCTGTCCTGACAGAATCCCTTGCCTGGGAGAGATGACAGGAGAAAGATTAAAAATGCAGTATCTGTTAAAACAGAGCATTTAGTAAGAACCTGAAATTGTTCAATACACAGCTGCTAAGTGTGTGAAAGTAGGCATAGGGTGCCAGGGAATACAGGTCTGGGCGCCAATGCAAATCTTGTTTGAAAAGGTCAGTGGAGGCTTTCCGGAGATCAGCCTGAGTCTTCTTGCAGGATAAAGAACTCGTCAGGCATAATAAGCAGGGAAAGGGCATCCCCAGCAGGTGTAATACACAGGCAGAGATGCAGAGCAACAATACAGAATGTTCTAGGAATGGTGAGAGACTGGATTTGTGTCATGCGCGGAGGGTGCACATGAAGGGCTGGCAGGCCTGTCGTGGGTCTAAAATGGTGGGTGGGGACCAGAAGAGAGAAAATTTTTTTTCTTGATCAGAGTCACTTCAGAAGTGTCCAGGTGTGGTGGCACATGCCTATAATCCCAGCACTCAGGAGGCTGAGGCAGAAGGAGCACCATGATAAAGAAGCCAACTTGGCCTACATAGTGAGTTCAAGCGCTGGCTGAACTATATAGCAAGACCCTGCCTAAAAAAAAAAAAAAAAAAGTCACTTAGAATTATAGCTGTTTATGACTTTTTTCCCTGAATATTTAGCTTTTGGTTTGAGCCTCTATTTTTTTTTTTTTTTTTTTTTTTTTTTTCCGGCACCGGGGATTGAACTCACAACCTCACGCCTGCCAGGGCAGAAGCTTAAGGCACTGAGCCAAACTCCTGGCCCTGGTTTTTTGAGGCAAGGTTGCACTATGTAGCTCAGGCCGGCCTTGCGCTCGCGTTGTAACCCAAGCCGGCCTCGAACTCACAACGCTCCGCCTACCTCAGCCTCCCGAGTGCTGGGATTAAAGGCGTGCGCCACCACGCCCGGCTGGTTTGAGCCTCTATTAATAATTTGTTTTCCATTTGTTTTCTACTTCATTATTTTGATTTTATCTTTATTAACACTTTCCTTAGGTTTACTCTTTTTCTAATATCTATGGTTGTCCTTTGATCCCCACCCCACTTTTTTTTGAGGCAGGGTTTTGCTGTGTAGTTCAGTCAGGCCTTAAATTCACTTTGTAGCTCGTGGTGATCCTCCTTCCTAAGCCTCCTGAGTACTGGGTTTACAGGTGGAACGCTACCATACCTGGCTCAATCCATTTGTTTTTAGTTTTTTGCAACTAGTTGGTATTGTCTTTGGTACTGCATTACAGACACTTGAATACAGAGCCTTATTCAAATAAGAGATTAATTGTTGTTATAAATCTTAGGGAGGGGGAACCCAGTTGTTTGAGGAAGCCATCCACAATCCAAACTTCTGCTAGCTAGGCTTTGGTAACTACTGACTTTTTTTAAGACAGGGTCTTGCTGTATAATTCAGACTGGTGTTGAACTCACTACATAACCTAGGCTAGACTCAAATTCACTGTGTTCCTCCTGACATAGCCTCCTGAGTGCTGGGATTACAGGTGTGCACCATCATGCCTGGCACAACTCACTCTTGAGAGAAATAACTCAGGGAATCCCTAAGAACTACTACTGGAATTCCTTTATAGTCCATGCCCCTTGATGAACTGAGGACCTCTTATTAGATCCTATTAGGGCCCACTTGCATGCTATTGCCTGATGGTGCACCGTCCAATGATTTTGAGGTCTTTTTGGCCTGGACATCTGATGAACAGGTACATGTAGCTTTTATTTTAAAGTAAAAAAAGGAAAAAGGAACTTTCACTTAAAGTAAAAGAAGAAAAGGGAAAAGGTGAAAAAAAGAGAAATGCAAGAAAAGTAAAGATACATCTCACATGTAGGACAGGCCACACAGAAACAGGAAGATGGCAGTGGTGGCCAAGTGAATGGCCACTGTCTTTTATATCCTGTCAGATCTGGTCTCATTGGAAGTTGTTCAGTCCATGCATTCTAGCTGTGATTACCAGGTCACTTCCTGTTGCTCAGCTGTAATTGACAAGTTACATCCAGTTTTTTAACTATCCTGCCATGCCTTAATCTCCTGCCTCAATACTACCATGCTGGGTATAGTGGCACAGACCTGTAATACCAGCTGTGTGGGAACCTGAGCCAGGAGGATCACAAATTCCAGCCCAACCTGGGCAATTTAGCAGTTTAGCAAGACCCTATCTCATGTAGCGGGTGTGGAGTTGGGGTTGGCTAACATGTAGCTCAGTGTGGGGGAAAAAAAACCCTACCACCTCTCATATGACCAATCTGAGAATTAAGCCCTCAACAAACCACACCTGAATCATAGCACAAGCTCACTTCTGATGCAAATGTCACATCTTTGCTTAGTCTAGGCTGTAAAAAAGAAAAAGGAAAAAAACAAATTTATCAGGAAAATACTGGGATTCTCAGCACTGGCATATGGCAATTCCCACTTGGATCTTGTCTTACTAGGACTGTTACATCGTCTCTCCTATCCTCAGAGAAGATTACCACAGTGCTCAGTTTTAATGGCACCTTGCCATTAATTAGAGTTTGATCTGTGAAAAGAAAATAGATGTTGGGTTAATATTTTCCACTGTGCTTTTTTAAAAATAGATGGGTTTAAGGCCACAAACCACTTCTCAAGTATCATATTAGCTATCACTAATGTTTCGGCATATATACTTTTGTCATTCACCTCTAAGTATTTTGTAATTTTTGTGGTGATTTTTTTTAAAGCCTCTGTGGTTTTGCTTTTGTTATTTTCCAGATGAGTTCTTGCTGTGTTGCCTGAGCAGGCCTCAAACTCCTGACTCAAGGGGTCCTCCTGCTTCACCTCCCAGAGCAGCACTTCCCTCACGTGTGCCATCACGCCTGTCTACTGCAGTTACCTAGCAGTGTATGTTTTAGTCCGTGCATTCTGGCTGTGATTAACAGGTCACTTCCTGTTGTTCAGCTGTAATTGACAAAGTACATCCTTGTAACTTGTTTTTATTTATTTTACTTCTTTTTTCTTGGTAGTGCTAAGGACCAAACCCAAGGGCCTTGTGCAGACAGGCCATCAGTTTTGTTGTTGTTATTGTTGTTTTTGTCTAATTTTTATTTCATGGAGGCTTAGGAAAGTGGTTCTTGCGCTGCTTTGATACTCTGAGGTTTTTTGAGAATCTGTGCATTTCAGTAAATTTTTTATATAAAAGCCTACCTTGATCGAGGCAAAATTAAGTCATACATGCTGATTTTATTATTAAAATGTTCCATATCTGAAACCAGGTATGTGATCCCAGCATCTGGGAGACTGAGGCAGGAGGATTGCCCCAAGTTTGAGGCCAGCCTGGGCTGCATAGTGAGTTCAAGGCCAGCCTGAAGTACTAGCAAGGCTGTGTCTCAAAAACAAACAAAACAACCAATAAAAAAAAATAAAATACTCCATATCCTTATTCATTTCTTGTCTTTTAGAGTTTTAGTTTCTTTTTCTTTTTTTTTGTTTTTAGTTTCTAAAGTGGTATAAAGTGTTTCATAAAGATCATGAATTTGTCAAATATGCCTTCCTTTGTCAGTTTTGTTTTATGTGTTATGAGACTATGTTATTAGATACATACAAGATCATAATTCTTTAGTAGTAATTATGTCCATAGAGTGCTTTTTTCTTACATTGGTTGGTCTCAACTCTGTCAAGCCTAGTATTCCTTGCATTATCTAGGTTCGAAATCTGACTCTGTAATTTACTAGATGTATGATCTTGAGAAAGCCATTTAGGTGGCCTATCCTCATGTGATAGGGTGCACTGTTTTTCCTGCATTTACTTGGGTCAAACTTGCTCTGAAGAGCCTGTTTCTCTTCCTATGTTTAATAGAACTTTGCTGCCATTAAAAAAGAGAGAAAGCCATTTAGTCTCTGCTTCAATTTCCACAGCTATAAAATGAAGATATTACTAATACCTACCTCACAAGGTTCTTTTGAGGATTAAGTGAGTTAACAATCCAGGCATGGTGGTACATACTTATGATCCCAAAACTCCAAGAGGCTGAGGCAGAAGAATCACAAGTTTGAGCTCAGCTTGGAGAATTTAGCAACTTGGCTAGATCCTGTCTCAAAATAAAAAATAAATTGCTGAGAATGTACTTCAATGTGAAGCCCCTGGATTCAATCCTCAGCCTCCAATCACTACCACAAAAAAAAAAAAAAAAAAAAAAAAAAGTATAAAGCAATTATACAACAAAACCAGTAACAGGTACTATAGATGTTAGCTATATTTTTGCCATTTAATAACATCTGTTTGTTTTTTTTGGTACTGGGGACTGAACTCACAACCTTGAGCTTGCCAGGCAGGGGCTTAGGCCACTGAGCTAAATTCCTGGCCTGTTTTTTTGAGACAGGCTCTCCCTGTGTAGCTTAGGCTGGCTTCAAATTTGAGGTGATTCTCCTGCCTCAGCTTCCCAAGTGCTGAAATTACAGGTATGTATGACTGTGTCTGGCTATTTTTAACATACTTGTAATTTAGTTTAGGACAGTTCATAATTTAAAAAAATGAACATGATATCCTGACTATATGGTAAAAAAAAAAAAAAGAAAAGCTAGTAAATATATAGGTTTTCATATTCAAAATTTGGAATATGAGTATTTTAATAAGACATACTGAAGTAGTCAGTAGGTTTGTTTTTTTTTTTTTTTTTTTTTTGGTGGTACTGTACAACCTAGCAGTGATGATGAACCTTTTAGAGATGAGGGCCCAAACTGCAACCAAAAACCCACTTATTTATTGCCAACACTGCAATTAAACCTGAATACTGAGGTTTTAGATTAGAAAAAGTAACTGTTATCCAACACTCGGCTGCTGGGGTGACTTGGCTTGCGTGCTGGCAAAGAGGGATCTGTGTGCCAGCTATTGCATATGTGTCATAGGTTCACCACCAATGACATAGGACCTTTGAACTGAGTTGTCTCCACCACTTAAAAGGGGGGGGGCGGGAAAGAGGTTTTTTGTGAGACAGGGTCTCACTGTGTAGTTCAGGCTGGCCTTGAACTATTTTAAGACACCGTCTTGCTAAATCACTAAATTGCCTAGGCTAGTCTTGAATTTATAATCCTCCTGAGCCAGCTTCCTGAGTGTGGGGAGCACAGGCATGTGCCATCACATCTGATCAAGGCCCCTTCTTATAAATGGCTCAGTTGAGCCAGATGTGGTGCATGCCTGTAATATCAGCACTTGGGAGACTAAGGCAGGAGAATCGCTGTAAGTTTCAGGCCTGCCTGGGTTACATAGTGAGTTCAAGGCCAGCCTGGACAATGTAACAATACCTTCATCTTTAAAAAAAAAAAAAGAAGACAGTTGGATGAGAACTGAGTCAAATTTCCCCATCAGGTCAACATTGAACCTAACCATTGAATTTGATTTGGTTCTCATTCAATTAAGATGCAACCAGAATTATGGGAAGAATAAAGTTTGTGTACCAAGCTACCACTATGTGTTTAGATTTAAGAAAAGACAATCAGCGGCTGGGGATTTAGCTTAGTGGTGTAAGTGCCTGCCTGGCAGGCACGAGGTTGTGAGTTCGATCCCTGGTACCAATGGAAAAAGAAAAAAAAAACAATCAGAAGCCAGTAAATCCAGGAAGAAAAATTAAAGAGCAAAGATGCTAGTACACGTTAGAATAAATGTAATAACAAGCTAGACTTATTTGTGTGTGATGAGAGAGAAGTATCCTCAGTTATAATATAGGTAGTTTGCCAAGAAAAATTAGACAGATGAAAATGTGGATGTGATATCTTTGACAACTTTGTCAGCATTTCTTTGTAAAATGTTCACTTAACCTTGAAAATTTCCTTGTTTTGTTATGGGAAAAAAGTTGACAGAGTAAATATATTGATAACTTGCTTTGCAGGCAAAGCAAGAATACACTATATTTGATATTTTGAAATAAAGATTAAATTACTCTGAATATAAAAGCTACAAATGAATTCTCATATAGGTTGTCTTGTATTGAAATTCTTTTGCCGGAAGCAGTATTTTCATTGGTGGCATAATTTTCTGAATTGTTGACCAATGATTAATGATGTTCTGAACAAAACAAAACAAAATAAAAACATTTTGTCCTCAATTTATAAGGTAGTTGCATTCCTGGAAAATTCAGGATATATTAAAACTATGCAAGATGGATTCATTTTTATGTAAAATAGAGTTGGAATCCAAGTTAGGTAGTTATAAATATGTTTCTCATTTACTTAAATGTCTGGCAAGACATTTGCATTCGGCTTAGTGTATGGGACAGTGCTTGCCTATGAAGACTGTCCTGTGCCTTGTGGGACTTCTAGCATCTCCTTACGCCAGTCATTGTGAAATGCAAAATGTTTCACCTGAAAACTTCTGAAACAACTAAATGAGTTGTTATAACCTCGTTGAAAACTAGTGGCCTAAACTTTATTTTGCTTAATATTAATGTTGCTTCCAGCTTCGTCTTACCGCTGTGACTGCTTAAGTAGATGTCTGAGCCACTAATTTAATACTGTTCCTAACTTCATGATTCATTGCTTTGTGACAGCTTTTACACTGTTATCTTTATAGTTATTTAATTCTCTCTATTTATCTTAGCTAATCAAGGATTTTTGCTTTCACCTCTCTAGAATACCAGCTTCTTAGCCAGGAGTAGTGGCGCAGGCCTGTAATCCCAGTACTCTGGGAGATCCGAGGCAGAAGGAGCACAAGTTTGAGCCCAACCTGGGCAATTTAGCAAGTTAGTAAGACCCTGTCTCGAAAAAATAAAATAAAATAAAATAAAATAAAATAAAATAAAATAAAGGACTGAGGGTATAACTCAGTGCAAGGACACTGAGTTCAATTCTTAGTACTGTAAAGCAAAAACAAAGTTGACTCCTTAACTATTTAAATTCAGTGAACCTTTTTTGGAGTAGTCAGCAACTACTAAATGCTAGACATTGTACCAGAGAAGAGATTCTCAATTTGTTGGCATTTTTTGTTTTTGTTTTGTTTTTTGTTTTTTTGAGGCAGAGTCTCGCTGTGTAGTTCAGGCTGGCCGCAAACTCAACAGTCCTCCTGCCTCACCTTCCTGTGCTAGGATTACAGGTGTGTGCCACTGTGCCCAGCTCTCAACTTACTTTTTTTCATAATTTCTTTATTTTCCCCTCCCTCCCTGTTCTCACCCTCTCCTGTTCTTTTTGTCTTTCTCTGCTTTTTCTCTTCTTTCCTTCTCTCTTTTTCCTCTCCGCACAAGCAAAGCCCACATGCAGGCTGGGGGAGCTCCACCATGACTTACATTCCCAGCCAAGGTAGTTTTGTTACATTTATTTATTTTTAATTGTGCTAAAATATTCATAACATGAAGTGTACCATCTTAACAATTTAAGGTGCACAATTAGTGGAGTTAAATGTATTCACATTGTTGTATAAGCAACTTTCAGATAGTTTTCATATGTAAAACTAAACCGTCATAAAACAGCTCCGTATTCCATGGTAACCACCGTTCTACTTCCCATCTCTATAATTTTGATTTAATATGCAATATATGTGGAATTATATAGCCTTTCTCTTTCTGTAGCATACTTCTTTCTCTCAGCATGTGCTTAAAGTTCATCCATGTGTCAGAATTTTCTGCCTTTTAAATGCTGAATAATATTGTTTAAATATTATTTAATAATACATTTTGTTCATTCTTCTGTCAGTGGTCACTTGAGTTGCTTCCACCTTTTGGCTGTCATGAGTAATGCTACTATAAACAGATCTTTTAGAATTTTTTTCTCTGAATCCTTCCCCATACCTTCCCTAACAAATTCAGAAGAAAAAAAAAAGTATCCTTCCTCTCAAGAACACATATGGGTAAATAAATGATTCCATGGTATATAGAAGGTATGTTAGTAGCATTAAGTAACTGTTGTTCCATTGTTTCCATGATGCCCATGAGATATGTCAGGGCCCTGGCACAAGAAAGGAAAGATGCATCCAGATGAGTTTTTGGTCTCACGGTGCTTTTTTAGCCCAGTGAGAAGATACTTTTGCATGTAGCTCTATGATGAATGTTGTACTGGTTTTATGAATGTAGTCCTATGGTGATAGTGTAAAGAAAGGAATCATAAATATTCTCTAGAGAAAATCAAGGAGGCTTCAGAGAGGGAGGGGACGTCTGAATGTGGCTTTATTTTTATTTTATTTTATTTATTTATTTTTGTTTGTGGTACCAGGGTTTGAACTCAACCTCATGCCCGCCAGGCAGGCGCTTAAGCCACTGAGCCAAACTCCCAGCCCTATTTTTTTTGAGACAGGGTCGAATTACATAGTTCAGACCGGCCTTGAGCTCATGCTGTAGCCCAAGCCAGCCTTGAACTCACAACACTCCACCTACCTCAGCCTCCCAAGTGCTGGGGTTAAAGACGTGCGCCACCATGCCCAGCTCTGAATGTGTCTTTAAAAGGTAAACAGAGCACATGCCTGTAATCCCAGCACTTGGGAGACTGAGGCAGAAGAATTGCTGTGAGTTTGAGGCCAGCCTGATCTACATAATGAGACCCTGTCTCAAGAAGACCAAAAATAAATAAATAAATAAAGTACAGAAAGGTAAGTAGGATTCAGCAGTGGGTGGGGCTGCAGAGAAGGAGAGGAATATTTTATGGAGCTGAAAGACAAAATTGAATGAGTTGAGGGCAGGAGATACAGTTCAGCAGCACAGGCACAGCGCCTGCCTGCCTGGCAACTGCAAGGTCCTGAGTTTGATTGCTGGTACCAAAAAAAAAAAAAAAAAAAAAAAAAGAATAGAATGAGTTTTGTTTTTTTTGTTTTTTTGGTTTTTTTTGAGACAGGGTCTTGTTATGCAGTTCAGGCTGGCCATGCACTCACTTTGTAGCCCAGGCTGGTGACTCAATGATCCTCCAGCTTCCACCTCGCAAGTGCTGGGATTGCAGGAGTGCACCACCACACTTTGCTAATAGAATGAGTTGTAAACAACATTTTACCTTTTTGTTTCAGAAGATGGACTTTTTTTTTCTGGTTGGTTTGAAATGTAAATTGGTTCTTTTTTTTTTTGTTTTTTTTTGTTACGTTGTTCTAATGTATTTAAGAGTAAACGTTTATTTATTTTTTTGTTTTCAGATTGATGGGGAGGGGAGTGATTTTCCGAGGGAGAATCCTAAAACACAGATGCCTTGTGTAAATAGAGTTGGAAAAATACTGTCAGTGAGTTCAGAATTTCTTTTAACTTATCCGTACAGGATCTGACAAGAAAAGCCACTTCTCTTTCGTCAATCGTGAGGTCTGCGACAACAGGGTCATTGATGTACTGAGAGGGTTCAGTGCCAGATCTCACCGAGTGACCCAGGAGAGGTTGTCAGGGCTGTGCTTCAGCTTTGCTTTTGTTTTTTCTTTTCTTTCTTTCTTTCTTTTTCTTTTTTTTTTTCCCCCCCATGTGGTGTAGATCAAACCCAGGGCCTCCCACATGCTGGACGAGCGAGCACTCTACCATTGAGCCTCATTCCTAGCTCCAGCTCAGTGTTTGTTTTTGTTTGTTTGTTTGAAGCTACTGGCTTCTGCAAGCATCCCATCTGCTGATCGGGCCCCTCTGCAACACTGTTGATAAGCTGTGAGGTGTGTCCTTCATTATTAGTTACATTAAACTTCTAAGGGTCTACTGTTATTACAAGGAGTTATTGGAGGTTGAAAAGTAACTTGTCATATTTTCTACTGGAGTTTTTAGTCAGTGAAGTATAACATGGAAAGTATACTCCTCAAGTCCATAGAATGATAATAACATTTTGCATAACAAGTTCTTGTTGTGTAATATCTGAAGTGATTTGTTTTAAAACCAGAAAGCTTTGAGGTCTTTGAGACTTTTATGACTTTTCTACTGTCTCTGTCTTGATTCCTTCCTCAGCTGGGAACTCACATCTCAGTGAATAATTGAGCTTCTTTTGGGTAAGAGAAAATATTTTCTCTGGCAGTCTCATTTTGCTGCTACTGACGCTGTGTTTAGAGGGTGAAAACGGTGAATATTCCAGTAAAATGTTATGGTGTTTTTTTTGTTTTGCCTGTTTTTGTTTTTGTTTTTTTGAGACAGAGTCTCACTTTGCAGCCCAGGCTGGCCCCAAACACATGTTCCTTCTTCCTCAGCCTCCTAAATAGTGGAATTACAGTCATTCACCACCATGCTCAGCTGTATTACAGTTGTCAAAACCTGTGACATGTGGTCTGAAATGAGAAAATAATGTTTCCACGTGTGAAATAGATTGAATTCTGTAAAGGGTGAATAACTTTTAGAAATAGACTTGCTTTGTGTATAAAGGTAGTAGTGTAAATGGTGTAGCCCATGTTTGTCGTATCTAACTTAAGTGTTTAAATGATTATAAGGTGTTTTGGGTTGGGTTACTACAATATTAGCTCTAACTAGTTCATTGGCTTCTGTATGTATTCACATGAGTGTTCCTCTCCCCTCAGCTCTTGGTGTTGGAGATTAGACCCAGGGTCGAGGCCCTGCCTGGCCGGTGCACTCACAACCGAGCCTCTGCATTTATCTTATGGATACATTTTTATGGTGCTTGGGGGAGGCTATGAGTGTGTGAATTTAGTGTCTTACAAAGACAGTTTATAGTTCATTATTATATAGGATTATGCGTATCTCTCTCTCTTTTTTTTTTTTTTTTTTTTTTTTTTTTACCTGGAATCAAACTCATAATCTTGTGCTTGTCAGGCAGGCACTATATCTCTGGCCCTTGCATACGTTTTTTGTACACTCTGAAAATTCTACCTAGGGACTTTTTCTTGTTGGTATCCTGACTTACCAATGGCTGTCATCAGAAGTTGGGTTCCAAAATTTCCCCTGGTTTTTTCAGGGTTTTAAAGAAGGGTATTAGTGGGGCATAGTGGCACATGCCTATAATCCCAGCACTTGGGAGGCTGAGGCAGGAGGATTGCAACAAGTTTGAGGCCAACCTGGGCTACATAGCGAGACCCTGTCTCAAAAAAAATAAATAAAAAAGGATATTAATGCGTTATTATTGTAACTGAAAATGTTATAGAAACTTTTAAATTCAGTCTAGTGTAGAAAGAAATGTATTAAACAAAAGTGTATAACTAAATACCTTTGCCCTTCATAAAAGAGGATATGATTTCTTAAGGTATTAACATTTTTCTGGCCTGCTCAATATGAGATAATTTTAGTCAGGAATGGAGTAAATTCATTAATGAAAGCAAGACTTTATTGTAATTATTTATTTTATCTAAACTGGTACTACCACAATCAGCGTATTCCTTGTGTATCACAAATATTTACTGATAAAAACATTTAAAAAACCTGACACTGCACACCTTGGCGTGGTCTGCGTGTGGAGACTTTGCCCTCATTTACAGCTGCTCTCCTTGACTCTCTTTCCTTATTCTGTTTAATTTTCTAGGTTTGCCACCGAGCCTCTGGTCAGGTGATGGCCCTGAAGATGAACACGCTGAGCAGTAACCGGGCGAACATGCTGAAGGAGGTGCAGCTCATGAACAGACTCTCGCATCCCAACATCCTCAGGTAAGGGCTCTCCTTTCCTTCTCCGTGAGGGAGCTGGAATGTTACCGGGGGCTGGGGCGGCTAGAAAGAGACTCTCAATTTATCTCGCCGAATGTATTTTGCTAGGATTTAGCTATGCTCTAGGTCTTTTTCTTTCCACTGAGACTTAATTTCCAAGTAATTAACTGGATTTAATAAGGCAACTTCCTCTGGCACTCAAGTTGCTTTATTCTCAATAGAACATTGGTAACAGCTCATTAGAGTAGTTGTTTCCTAGTGCTGATTAGTAATTTATCAAGAAGAAAAGACTGGGCTTTATGTGGTTATTTCATTTTCCTAATTGTTTTATGAGGAATTTAATTAAATCAATGAAAATAAAGCAAAATTATGCCTTCAAGCTGTCTACACTAAACTTCTAGCACTCACTTAAGACAGTTTGCTTCGAGAATTATTTTTATATATAATTATCACTTCCTAGTAATCAGTATCTGGGTAGTTCTCACTTTAATTATCTTGATGTTTTAGTGTATTTCCAAATGAGAGCAAATAAAGCAGTTTAGTTTAATATATGTTTAATTAGGATTTACATGAAAGGGGCTTTGAAGTGATGCAAGTGCAGTTCATGTAGGGTCATCTATTGCTAATATTTTTCTTTTTCTTTTCTTTTTTTATTTAAGAGAAAAAAAAGACATATAACAAAGAAAAAAAGCAAAAGAGACAAACAAACGACTCGAGTAAATGCACAACAGTAACATTACAGGTTTACAAAACAGGATGATAGAAATTTGACAATGGTTGCAATATTGTGTATCGTTATCTTCAAAATGGTTGTTTACATTAACAGATATAGACATGTAAAATTGATCTAAGCATATGAGTATTAATTGTTCTTTCTTAATAATGAATACATTCAGCAGTGTGTTCATTTTAGTTATCTTACATATACCTATATACAGATTTATATCTTTTCCTTTTCCCTTCCCTCTTTCCCCCTTTTCCCTTTCCAATTACTTTTGCTCTTCGAGCTGTTTTTTACCCTTACATAGTATTTATTATAGATTTTGGATCATATGTACTTTTTCAGTTTCTTACACTAGGGAGACAATACAGTATTTACACATGTGGGTTTGATTTATCTCACTTACGAGTATGATCTCAAGTCGTGTCCATTTACTTATCAAAGTCTCAATGCAATCTTTCTTAATAGCTGAGTAGTACTCCATTGTATAAAAATACCACATCTTTTTTATCCATTCTTTGATTGATGGGCACTTGGGTTGTTTCCAAGATCTGGCTATTACAAATTGTGTTGCTATAAACTTGGTGCACAGATATCACTGTGATATGATGTTTTCATTTCTTTTGGGAAAATGCCCAGAAGTGGGATAACTGGGTTGAATGGGATCTCTAATCCTAGCTTCTTGAGGAATCTCCACACTGACTTCCACAATGGTTCTACCAGTCTACACTCCCACCAACAGTGGAGAAGAGTTCCTTTTTCCCCACAGCTCCTCCAGCATTTGTTGTTGCTTGATTTTTTAATCTTGGCCATTCTTTCTGGAGTGAGATGGAATCTCAGCGTTGTTTTAATTTGCATTTCCCGAATGACCATGGATGTTGAACATTTTTTCATATATTTATTTGCCATTTGTATTTCTTTCTCTGAGAAGTGTGTATTCATCTCGAATGCCCATTTTTGGATTGGGTCCTTGAATTTTAGGGTCCTGATTTCTTTTAATTCTTTGTATGTTTTAGATAGAAGTCCTTTGTCTGATGGACAGTTGGCTAAGATATTTTCCCAATTCGTGGGTTTTCTTTTCACTCTGTTGGAGATTTCCTTTGACATGCAAAAACTTTTTAGTAAGATGAGATCCCAGTTGTTGATTCTGGAAAGTGTTTCCCTTGCAATTTGATTTTTGTTCATGAACTCTCTGCCTACTCCTATGTCATCAAGATTTTTACCTACTCTGTCTTCTAGTAAGTTTAGTGTCTCTGTTTTAATATTCAGATCTTTGATCCATTTTGACTTTATTTTGCTAATATTTTTATACACTTAGATTGGACTACAGCGAGATCATATAGCTGAAATATGGCTTGTCAGTGGTACTAAATTATGAAATTAAATTATGTGCTTACTAGAAACCTACTGTGTTTATACAGAATCATTAGCTTCCTAATCCACTACAAAAATAATCCAGACAGTATTTTTATTTTGATGATTTTCATCTAAACCCATTAGTTAGCACATTTTTTTGAGCATATGGTATATACCTGGTAAAGTGTCAGATAGCAGAAAGGTGTATGGGTTTATATAAAACGGAGCGATTGCTACAGGAAATTGGCACTCTACCTGGGAATCTAAGACTTACATACATGTAATGGGAACTAGGACACTACTATTTGTTAAAATAAACTCCAAGCGCTAAGGAGGTTCAGAGGATGAGAGGCCCTATTGACTTGACAGAATCAGAGAATACTTCTTAGAGGAGAGAACTTGAACTAGACTTTGAATTCTAACAGCCTTGAGAAGACGGGGCAGAAATTTCAAAAGAAACAAAATAGTGACATATGAAGTATATATGTAAAAGTGAAGAAAGTGGGGATACCAATGAAGAAAAACTCACTTGCTAAAGAGAAACACCCTTTATTTTTTGTTTTGGATTTTTTATTTAAAAATATAAAATACATTTTTTTGTTCTTTTGTGAAAGGGTCTCAGTACGTAGTTGAAGCTGTTCTTTTTTTTTTGTCTTCTTGAGAGAGTCTCACTATGCAGTTCTGGCTGACCTTGAATTTACTATGTAGCCCAGGCTGGCCTCAAACTCGTGATCCTCCTGATTCAGTCTCCTGCGTGCTAGGATTGCAGGCCTGTGCCACCATGCCCAGCCTAACTGTTCTTGAACTCACTGCACTGTCCAGGCTGGTCTCTAACTTGAGCTCCATAATGAGTTTAGGGCCACATTCAACTACCTGGTAAGACCCTGTTCACAAAACAAAACAAAACAAAATGCAAAAAACAAAACCAAAAACCTTGCCCTAAATAAGTTTTATTCCATTACATCAACTTTTAAAAATCGTTATATAATAAAATGATATTACATATAATTGTTATTATATAATTGTTGTATAATACTATAACATGGTGGATCCTCCTTCCTCAGTCTCATGAGTGCTAGGTTTACAGGCATGTGCCCCCATGCGTGGTTGAGAAACACCATTTGTTGAGCATTTGTATGCCAGTCCTTTACTTATTTAAAACAAGAGTTAATCTTCATAGACAGCATCTCTCCATTAAAGGAACTAATGCTGAGAGATTATGTATTCTCCAGTGTCTGTAATTCTCAGGCCTGGGTTCTTTCTACTAGAACTGAGAATTTGATAAGATAGTATTGGTATATAAATGTGAAAAGATAGACTTGTGCCAGATTATTTAGAAATGTTTTGTCTAAAGCCAAGAAGAATGTGTTTTATATTCCGTATGTTGGATTTGGAGCAGGGATTAGTAAAAGAGGGTAACTGATGACAAGATGTGAAAGGGGCTGGTGTTAGGGGGAGACTGGTGACCCAGAGATAGTTAGGGGGCTTCTGTCATATTTGAGAGTGAGATGGATGGGATGTAACTTGATATTCTGCTGGGAATTTTAAAGATGATTATATTTTCATCTGGCTTAAAAATCATTTTTTTATTATTTTATTATTACAGAAGTGAGACACGATCACTTTGGAACATAATAGAAAATAGTTATTAAAAACAAAATAAAGTTCTTTTTATACTTAGGAATAAAACTATTATTAGTATCTTGGCATATTTCCTACCAATCTTTTTTTTTTTTGTACTGGGGATTGAACTCACAACTTTGTGCTTACCAGGCAGGCACTTAGGCCACTGAGCTAAATCCCAGCCCTGTTTTTAAGACAGGGTCTCGCTATGCAGTTCAAGCTGGCCTTGAACTGACTTTATAGCGCAGGCTGGTCTCAAACTCACAATCATCCTCCTGCCTTAGCCTCCCGAGTGCTGGGATTAAAGGTGTGCACCACCATGCCACCAATCTTTTTTGTTTCACATTTTCTTTTCTTTGGAATTGAGTTGACAAGTGGAAGACTGACTTAATTACAGAAAAATTGGGGGGGGGTACTAGGAATCAAACCTCACCCTAAACTGGATGTGGTGCCACATGCTTGTAGTGTCAGCATTTGGGAAGCTGAGGCAGGAGTATCACTGCAAATTAAAGACCAACCTGAGCTCCATAATGAGTTTAGGGTCACACTAAGCTACGTAGTAAGATCCTGTCCACAAAACGAAACAAAACAAAAGGCAAAAAACAAAACCAAAAACTGGTAAGGTTTATTCCATTATATCAAATTTTTAAAATAAAAAAAATTTTTTTTTGGTATTGGGGATCGAACTCATGACTTTGCACTTACCAGGCAAGTGCTTGAGCCACTGAGCTAAATCGCCGGCCCTTAAAATATAATTGTTGTATAATAGAACTTGTATATTAAAGTAATAAAACTACTGGAAGAAAACAGGGGAAAAGCTCTACAACATTGGTCTAAACAACTGTAGATTTAGACAATAAAGCAAAATTAGATGAATGAGATTGTGTCAAACTAAAAACTGTACAGCAAAGTGAACAATGGAGCAAAGAGACATTCCACAGAAAATATTTGCAAGTAATAACTAAATATAAATATACAAAAGAAAACTTTAAAAGTAATGAATTTGCCTTTAATCTCAGCACTCGGGAGGCTGAGGTAGGTGGAGCGTTGTGAGTTCGAGGCCCGCTTGTGCCTCGAACTCACAAAGCGAGCGCAAGGCCAGCCTGAGCTACATAGTGCGACCCTGCCTCAAAAAACTAGGGCTGGGAGTTTGACTGAGTGGCTTAAGTACCTGTCTGGCAGGTGTGAGGTTGTGAGTTCGATCCCTGGTGCTGCAAAAAAAAAAAAAAAAAAAGAGTAATCAATTTTTTTTTTTTTTTTGTTACTGGGAATTGAACTTACGACCTCCTGCTTGCCAGGCAGGAGCTGTGCTGCTGAGCTATATCCCCAGCCCCAGTAATCAAATTATGGATAGCATTAATAAAGATCTTTTTGAAAGTTAAATAAAAGCCAGGTGTGGTGGCTTGTGCCTGTAGTCCCAGCTACTTGGAAAGCTGATTTGGTGTTTTTGTTGTTGTTGTTCTTTTTGGTCTTTTTGAGACAGGGGTTCACTATGTAGTTCAGGCTGGCTTGAACTCACTTTGTAGCCCAGGGTGGCCTCACACAGTGACCCTCCTGCCTCAGCTTCCTGATTGCTAGGATTATAGGTGTGTGACACCATGCCCAACCTGGAAGCCTGATTTGGGAAAATCTTGTGAGCCTAGAAGTTGGACACCAGCACAGTGAGATTCCATATCAGAAATTAAGAAATATATCAAGGGAAGGGAAAGAACTAAGCAGTAATTCAGGAAAACAAAAAACAAAGAAACCAGAGCATCTCAAATTCCTTTTATATGTGTGTGTGTGTGTGTGTGTGTGTGTGTGTGTATATATATATATATATATATATATATATATATATAGAGAGAGAGAGAGAGAGAGAGAGAGAGAGAGAGAGAGAGGGACCAAAAAATTGTATATACATTTCAGGAAAAGACAAACTTATGTAACTATTTTAGTACTAAATTTATTGAGACATCATAAAATTAATACAAGTTAACTTTGTCCTCTGCAAGAGGTGCTCAAAGTGGTGGCCTTGAACTTCCAGAGATTTATTAGTGTGGCACACTGCTGCTGGGGTAACCTTGGTCATTGAGATTGCTGCACATGCATTTTCAGTTTTTTCTCAAAGGGCCGGCAGTTTAGTGGGTTTTCTGCAATATGCGACATCCTCTAGGGTCCCCCACATAAGGGTAACACCATCTGTTGAAAAAATATACTATTTTTTTCCTGAAATGTATGTACATTTTTTTGGCACTCTCCCTCCTTCCCTCCCTCTCTCTATATATGTATATACCTTGGTTCACGAACTCATTTCTCTCTATGAGTCTGGTCACAAACTGAACTGGACGAGAGCTGAATCAAATTTCCCTGTGAGGTCAACATTGAACCTCATATTGAATTTGATTCAGTTCTCATCCAATTCAATTTGCAACCAGAATCATGAAGAGAATCGAGTTTGTGAATTGAGGTGCCAGGTACCACTGTTTATGTTTTTCTGTTGTTAGGGGAAAGAAAACACAGGAAATAAACACAGCAGAATACTGCCAGTATGTTTGTATGTCTATAAGGTAAAATAACAGTTGTTTTTGTTTTCCATGCTTTCCTGTATTTCCCATTGTTCTTCAATGAGCTTGACTGGTTATTTTTGGCCAGGACAGGTCTTTAAACATTCTAGGGCAGGTATCTGCCCATATAAAACCTCCACAGAGGTGCAGATTGTGTGGAACAGCATGTTTTCATCCTGCTATAGCCAGTGACAAGAGCACCTGGTCACTGCATACCCATGACCTATTTTCCTAGGTTCTTTTAGTGGGGAGAGGTGAATTACGAAGAGAAATATTTGTTTTTGGGTTTGTTTGTCTTTAACATAGTGCTGGGGATTCAACCCAGGGCCTCACACTTAATAGACAAGCACTCTGCCTGTAAGACTCACTCCTCCCAGTTGCTGCTGTAGATATTTAAAATATATGGTGGGCAGAGAAGTAGATGCTTGTCATCCATCACTGTCAGGAGGCTGAGGCAGGAGGATTGTAAGTTCGAGCCCAGTCTGGGCAACTTAACTATGTAGTATTACCTTTTCTCAAAACAAAAAACAAAAAATGGCTGGAGATGTGTAGCTCAGTGCAGAGGCCCTGGGTTCAGTCCCTAATAACACAAAAACAAATATTTGAAGCCCAGCCAGGACTGGGGATAATGGAGCATTTGCATGAGGTCTAGAATCATCCTTAATACTACATTAAAAGAAACAATTGTAGGGCAAAGGATGTAGCTCAGCAGTACAGTGCCTGCCTAGCAAGCGCAAAGGCCCTAAGTTCAATTCCTGGTAGCAGAAAAGAAAAGAAAAAAAATATAATCAGTGTGTTTTTAGAAAGGAAATTTTAAGAATTGTTCAATTTTGAAGATTTTGGAACTTAAATGTACACTATTTCTAGACTACTTATTTTTTATTCCCAAATTGTTCTTATCTAGACATCTGTTGCCACCTTTTTATTTTCTATACTCTTAATATGTTTGCTGGGAAGTGTCTCAAAAATTCTGATGAAAAGTACAACAAAATAAAAGTTGGTTATTTTTAGCAAGTATAATACTGATTTGAACATGTAATATTTTTATGTAAAGCATATAAAGTCCCAAGAATATATATTTAATGTATTCCAGTATGTCCACACTTTGACAGATGAACAGTTCTGAAAAAACAATAAACAAGCTTTATAAAAAGAAAATATTTGCAAGGCATGAATTTGATAAAGGGCAGACCTCTAAAATATATAATGAACTCACGCAACTCAGTGGCAAAAAATGAAGCTGGATTTGTAGCTCAGTCATAAAGCACTTACCTGGTAGCATGCATGAGGCTCCAGGATTGATCCCCAGTATAGAAAGAAAGAGGAAGAGGAAACTTTTAACAGTTCTCAAAAGAAGACATATAAACCAACAGTTCATGAAAAAAAATACAACCAGTCATTAAGGAAATGAACTTAAAATGACAATGAGATCTCACCTGTCACCTGTAGAATGACTGTTACTAAATAGATGAATTCAGGGTACAGTGCTTGCTTAGCATGTGCAAAGCCCTGGGTTCAATCTCTAGCCACATGCACGCACATACATACACACACACACACACACACACACACACACACACACACACACGAGATTACAGGTGTTGGCAATGGAACTCTTACAAACCCTTGGTAAAAATGTAAACTATTACCATTATTAAGGAAAATAATACGGAGATTTCTCAAAAAAACTGAAAACAAACTACCGCCTGACTCAGTAATATATAGTCATGCTCCCATGTTCGCTGCAGCAGTATTCACAAAGCTAAGATATGGAATCAACCTAGGTGTTTGTTAGTGGGTGAATGTATAAAGAAAATGTGGTATATGTATGTGTAAGGGAATACTGTATAGCCTTTAAAAAGAAGGAAATTTTGTCCTCTGTGACACTTGGATGAAGTGGACATTATGCTAAGTGAAATCAGACAGGCATAGAGAGACAATATCATGTTTTCATTTACACATGGAAGGTAAGGTGACCTTGAAGTACAGTACCATGATAGTGGGTCAGCAGAGGCTGGTGGAATGAAGAGGAAATAGGGAGATGTTGACCAAAGGATACATTACAGTGAGATTTATTGCACAGCGTGGTGACTATAATTAATAATTACCTAGGCATGGTGCTGGATGCCTGCAATTCCAACGCTCTGGAAGGCTAAAGCAGAACAATGATTAGTTCAAGCCTGCCTGGGTAATTTAGGGACTAGGCAAGACCCTGTCTCAAAATCAGATGAACATGCAAATGAATAAATAGAATAAATAGAACTGAGTGTGAAGCTCAGTGTGAAGACTCCAAGTTCAGTACCACCAAAAATAAGTGTATTTTTCTCAGTTGCTAAGAGCAAATTTCAGATGTCTTGTACAAAAAACAGTTCGACATGATGGGATACAGTAATTACCTCAATCATTCTATAATGCATACACACATGTAAAGCATCACATAGTGCTCTATAAATATATACTGTTGTTACTTGTATTTTTTTTTTTTAAGTAGTAAGTGAAGACCTTAGGTTCTAGATCAAACTGGTGGAGTGTGTGTCTGGGGGTGCATCATGAAAGTGTAGTCCTGGCATCTATGTCTGGTTCCTGGCCCCTTCCTCTCCGGCACTGTTTCTACTCTGCTTCCTGGCAGTCATAAACTGAGCATCTTTGCTTTGCCACACCCTTCAGCAGTAATGTTCCTGTCTTGGAGCCAGCTGACCATAGACTGAATCCCCTAAAACTATTGCCAAAATAAACTTCTACAAGTTATGGGTACTGGGTGTTATATCTAGTGATAGGAAAGCTGGCTGACACACTTATCAAACATTACTTGAATGCCTTATTCTGGTGGTTTTCTGCACCCCTCCACAACTTTTCTTTTTTTTGAGACAAGGTCTTGTTATGTAGTCCAGGCTGGCCTTGAACTCACTGTGTTGCCCAGGCTGACCTTGAATGCAAAATGATCCTCCTGCCTCAGCCTCTCCCTCCTGCTGGGATTATAGTTTCTGTTTTTAATATATTGAAGGATTTTCTGCCAAAGCAATGCTGTCATAGAAATGTCCTATATTTGTGCTGCACAATAGCCACATGTGGCTAATGAACACAAAATGAAGCTAGGACCAGCAAGTAATAGAATTTTTTGTTGGATTTGATTTAAATTTAGCACATGAAGTTAGTGACCTACTGTATTGGATAGTGCTGAGTTACAGCCAGTTTATCTCTTCCCCCGTTTTGGTAGACATAAATGTGTTGCCACCTAGAAATATGTAGTGTTGAGATCAGTGTGACCCTTACTACTCTGATGTCTCCTTGCTGTACTTCCTAGCTTATCTCCTCCTGGTGCCATTGCTTAGGGATGCTCTTCACGCCTACTCTCTTTTAATTACCAAAAGTAAGCCAGGTGTGGTGGTATGCACCTGTAATCCCAGCACTTGGGAGGCCGAGGCAGGAGGATCACCTTGAGTTTGAGGCCAGCCTGGGCTACATGGAGAGACTCTGTCTCAAAAAACAAAACAAAACAAAACAAAACCCAAAAGTAATATTCTGTGCTCTTACTGAGTTTTCTAATGTGTCAAAGATAGTATTAACTGTATCTTAAGGTTCACAGTAAGCCAGCAAAGGAGATAATGTATATAAAGGTCCTAGCACAGGAACTGTCATGCTATAAATAGAATATGAAAAAATTATAAATTATAATTATTGTTAACCATGATTTGTGCTCAGATATTGACTGTATTCCCCATCAGTCATTTGTCTAAAATATGTAGCAGTTTAAAAGACTGGAAAAGGCTTCCTTTTTCTCTGTCATTTTCTCTCTCTGTCTCTGTCTCTGTCTCTGTCTGTCTGTCTGTCTGTCTCTCTCTCTTTCTTCAGTACTGGAAATGAATCCAGGGCCTTCACATTGAGCTACATCTCAGGGCTTTTTTATTGTTTATTTTGAGACAGGGTCTTACCACATTGCCTAGTGAATCCTCCTGCCTCAGCCCATCAGAGTGCTCGGTTAATAGGCATGTACCATTATACCCTGCAGATTACTTTTTTTTTTTTGTACTGGAAATTGAACTCAGGACCTTATGCTTGCCAGGCAGGTGCTTATGCTGCTGAGCTATATCCCCGCACCACCCTGCAGATTACTTTTTAAAGGATGTTCCTAATTGTTTATATCTTTCATGTATCTATGTCTTTACTCATTGTGTATTTTGAATGCTGTTAAAAGAAGTTATCCTAACCAGTGACTTAGAGCAAACAAATTCTCTGGGCTTTTGTTATCCAGAGAAATACTACAGTAGTACAAACACTTATCACACTTCTCCAGAATCCTTTAGTAGCAAACTAAGCATGACTATGATCCAACCTCAAAGTCCTTATTGTATTTCCTAAATGCTTCCTAGTTGTCTTAGCATTTTATTGGTAACATTTTCATTTTTTCTTACTGTTTTTTAGTCAACCGTTTACATACACTAAGCTCTCTTTTACAGGTATAGAAGCTGAAGCAGGAGTATGAGCTAGAGTTTTCCTCCAAAGTGAGATAATGGGATCTAAATTGAGCCCAGCCCGCCTCCTAGAATCCTGCTCTTTTCAGATGTGCTCCCTAGGAGTGGCCCTCGAGGGGCCTTGGGAGCAAATCAGGCTTCTCTTACCCCCTTGGCTTTGCATAACCAGAGCAGCTCCACCTTTTATCTGTTTTATGTTAAACTTCTGTGTAAGAGTTTTGAAGAAATAGTCTCCTGATGGAAAGAAGAGAAAAGTTGAAGATTACTGTGTTGGTGATATGGAGAATTGACTTGAACCTGGAGGCTGTGTGCTCGCTGCCAGCTGGCGGGCGTCTAGACCCTGGGCACCCCTCTCCCCACACCAGGGCTGCCGAGCGCCCATGGGAACGCGAGCCAGACGTTTGTGGTCTAGCTTCACCTCTCTACTTCCCCTTTTCCTCTTATCTCTCTCCCTCCTAAGATTTCTCTTTCAAGGAAAAGAGTGGGGCCTGTGCATGATGGTGGCATAGGTGTGTAAATTTTGCTTGTATGTCTTTTTAAAAAAAATATATTAGTGCAGTTAAGATTGGTTGTTTTGCTGTGAATTCCTCTAGGTTATCAGTTTTTTTTTTTTTTTTTTCTTAAAGAACAATGAAATACTTTGTTGAGTACAGGGACTGATCGAGCCTCTTGCGAATGAGGTTGTTTACTCCAGGTAGTGTCCAGAATCTGTAACCCAACTCTGCCCTGTTCACTTCCGCTCCCCAAGGCCTGCATGAGGACCTGGACCTGGGTTTGTCCTCATGTCTCTGTTATTTTTCGCGCCATGAGAAAGTTAATATTTCTTTTTGACTGTTCACATTCTCTTCCTTACTTTTTGAGGAGTCACATTCAGCTGGCCTTGAAATCACTTTGTAGCTCAGGCTGGCCTCAAACTTGCAGCGATCCTTCTGCCTCAGCCTCCAAAGTACTGAGATTATAGGTGTGGACCACCACTCCTGGCTTCTATCTACTGATTCTTGTTCAAAATTATTTCAGGTCCTTAAGATGCATTTGCTATAATATGATTGTCATTTGATTAAATGGAGAATGTACCTTTTTTTTTTTTTATTTTTGGTACTAGGAATAATACTCAGGACCTGGCACTTGTTAGACAGGTGCTGTGCCACTGAGCTATATCCCTGGTCCTGATTCACTAAATATTTATTTAGAAATATCCAGTCCTGCCCTGTAGTAGACAGTGTTATGATTTTTTTGTTGGTTTTCGGAGACAGGGTCTCCCTATGTAGCCCAGGCTAATCTTGAACTCTCAGTCATCCTCCTGCCTCAGCAGGCATTTGCCACTACTCCTAGCTTGACTTTTATTTTTAAAAGTTGCCTTCCGTTTATTTGGAAATACTCATTTTCTCCAGAAAAAAATCCACTAGTTTTTTGCCAGGAAGAGGAAGAAATGGAACAAAGATATAGGGAAAATAATTCATTCTAGTTAAAAGTAAAGCATTCCCCACCACAGAGATGAGATATATGAGAAGGAACAGATGCAGAAGTCTTTGAAGATTTAGAATCTGAGCTTAGCTTCTAATTAGAAGCAAAAAATAAAAGATATATTAAAGATGATTTTTCTGGGTAGGTAATGGGAAGATGGTTATCCTAACAACTGAGACTGGAACTGTCTTGCCATATTCTGGTTTCTTCCTTTCGCTCTCTCCCCCTCCCCTGGCCCCTCTGTCCACTCTCCTCCTCCCTCTCCCTTCTTGCCTCCCTTCTTTTTCCTCTCTCTCTCTCTCCTCCTCTCTTCTGTCTTCTCCTCC
>RJWM01025595.1:0-29153 GCA_004363535.1 Dasyprocta punctata | reverse complement strand
CAGCTGAATGTATTAGTTATTGAGAAAGATTGGTTAATACTCATGATTAGATCAATTTTACTTGTGTATATCTGTTAATATAAACAACCATTTTGAAGATAACGATGCACAATATTGCAACCATTGTCAAGTTTCTATCATTCTGTTTTGTAAACCTATAATGTTACTGTTGTGCATTTACTCTAATCGTTTGTCTCTTGCTTTTTGTCTTTCTTATATGTCTTTTTTTCTCTTAAATAAAAAAAAAAATTTCCACAGAAATATTGAGTGACTGTGAAAGAAAGAGTACAATGTAAGGAAAAAAAAAAAAAAAAAACCATTTTGGTGTCTCTGCAGTACCAAGCTAGTACTTGAGCATGCGATAATCTTCTAACGATGGAGTGCTGCTTGAATTTTGTCACCAATTCTGATGTGTCCTGTATATCTCCATGCCTTTATATTTGAGATGTTACTGTCAGTATTATTTCTCTTGCATACAAGTGTTTATGAAAAGGCAGGTGTAAAACTAAATCCCCTTGCCTCCTCCTTTTCCTTCTAGGCTGGATCTCAGTAATTCTCATGATGTCTGCATGACAAATGAAAACATCATTCTTTGCATACTTTTTGTACATGATGGCAAACAGCTAAACACTTGGTATTATTTAGACTACAGTTTCAGATTTTTGACCTAACTTGTATATTTAGATTTTGCTTTTTATCTGAAGGTCTTGGTGAATTTCATTTAGAGCCTGTATTTATACACAGCATTCAAATGATAGAAAATGTGATCAAATTCAAGACCACACAATAAGTGTTGCCTTTTAAAAAAGGTTATAATCTCTTGAGAATAAATTTATTTTCAGATTTTTACAACTGTTTACTATTGCTAATAGTTACAGCTTTCTCTCTCTCTCTTCTCTCTCTGCATGCATGCATACATGTCTTGTGTGTGCATGCGTGTGTGTGTGTTTGAGATAGGGTCTCATTTCGTAGCTCAGACTAGCCTTGAACTCACAGTGTAACTCAGGCTTGAACTTGGGTGTTTCTCCTGCGTCAGCCTCCTCAGTACTTGGATTACAGGCAAGTACCACCACCAGGCCTGGTTTCAATAATTACAGTATTACTCTTTGCTTTTAAAAATGCTTTCTAGTTTTCTTTCTTCTTACACAAATGACAGATTCTTATTATAAAATTCAAATTAATGTGCAGAAAAGCACAAGTAAGGGTAAAATCCCTTGAAATTCTATCCTCTGAAAATAGCCATGTTGCTGAATATCCTTGGAGACAGATCTTTATGAATATGCACCTGTAGATGTAATTCTTCACGATGTCCTAGAAACTGGCTTTTCCAGTCAGGGATATGTTTTCCTATGCTAATAATACAGCTCTGCTGTTAATGTCATTATTATCTTTGTTTTCTGAATAAGACTACAATGCAAGGGCCCGGAATTTAGTCCAGTGGCTTAAGTGCCTGCCTGGCAGGTGCGAGGTTGTGAGTTTGATCCCTGGTACAAAACAAAACAAAACAAACAAAAAAAAAAAGTACAATATATATGTGGTAAGATGTGGAGACAATCAATAAGGTAGAGTCACTGATATCCATAACAGTACTCTACAAGGATTTAGTCTCTGCTGTATTGATATGTCACATTTTTTACTTATCCTGTGAGTGACGCTTATTTCTAATACTTCATAATTGTGAATTTGTTACATCTTTTTTTCACCAAATTGCAAGACAATTAACCTATCTATAGAGTGATCTTTTCTTAAGCCCAACTCTTATCTACAGACTGAAATATCATGCAAATTAGAAAGTGAGTTCTGATACTTCTGTTCCTAAAGTGGGATAGAAGAAATACCCATAAGTAGAAAGGAGACAAAGAAAACCAGAATTTTAAAATCATACTTTGAAGAAAAATGCCAGCTTCAGCACACAAAATTCACTCAAGCTCAGTTTAAATCTTTTTCTCTCTTCTCCCAAGACGTAATAAGCCTAGGCAGCTCCCCTTCACGTCAAAATTAGCCTTTTTGACCTGTGAATAAAACCGTTTATTTTCACCTATAAATTGAGCTTCCTCCTTTCTCAAGGAGCAGAATATTAGCAGGCAGCATATATCAACTTCAAACACATGTACATGGTTTATATCTGGTATCACCTCATCACATGACAGGCAGTAGAAATACACACCTAGATTGCGCATCTTGAAGACACCACCAAGACCCACATACCCGGCTCCAGGTCATAAGATACCTCTCTCTGGAGGGCCTGCTCTCTATTTCTTTGAATTTGCACTTTAAGTTTCTACCTAATGAATCCCTCTGTGTCTCTTACTGATGCATCCTGCAAATTTTTTATCCACAAGACTCTAGCCAGCAAACCTGCAACTTAATTCTAGGGATAGGATGGGTTTAGGAAACTCATGAATCTTTCTCATGACAGTCTTGCTCAATTTTGAATACTTTACTTGACATCTTTGATTTATAAGAAAGGGAGACTGCTATTTCTTGATAATGTATAAAGCTATAGGAAATAATTTTTTAATATATAATGACTTGTTTTGAACTACTTTGGTATTTAGCAAACAATTCAAGGTTTACATCCTAAAAGAAAATTATTGGCTTGTGCTAGTTTTTGGTAGTTTTGATTAATTACACCAAAGCAGACATGCTCATTCACCCCCAAAATTCTCCTTTTCACAGGTCACTGAGCTCAAGACCTGCTGTATTTGATCAATCACCATTATATTAGTCCTCAGAAGTAAATTTGAGTAAGTTGAGAAGTTTACCTGAATTACAGGACCAATCTGATTAGTAAGGCCAAAATCCTTTTTCAGAAAATAAGAAACCAGTTTAAATAATAAGCATTTCAACTTCAATTTGCATGATTTGCCATACCCTTAACTTTTCCAGAAAGACATACACACACAATCATTTGATCATGTATTCAAGCCAAAGGCGATAAAGTATGTAACATTATTCCAGCAGGAACAACTGTACAGTTCATGTTCCCATTATTCAGTGATGTCTTAGGAATAGATAAGCCTCTCTTTCTAGACTTTTGTTGGTTGATGTCTTGATCTGTATTTGAGCTAAATCTATTACCTCTCACAGCCAGGTTGCCTTCAGAACCTGATGATTCCAGAAGACACACAGCATATCTAACCGTATCTGACTCAAATTGAGAAGACCTGATTCTGACCCCGAAGTAACCTTGAAGTAACTCATAGGTGCAATAATACATCCAAAAGAATGGCTGTAACATTAATCTCACAGGGTATGAAAGGTTGGTACATAGTCGTGTTATGTGGATCTACTGTGTTCAGTGTCAAAGCAGAATAAAATTCCTTTCTGCATATTACCTTTCATAGCTCTAGCCAAAAAAGAAAATCCAAAAACTATGTAAGTAAATCCTTCCAGATCTGTGTAATATTCAATCACTAGAGATTTTAAAAATAATCCATTTCTTAAAAGCCAGCCTCTCTTTTTATCTTTTTTCACATATGGAAAATAGTTTGTAGAAAAGCAAAAAGGGAAGCACCTCTATTCAGACATTTCCACGACAATGGCTAATGTCTAGTTCCTGATTCTTATCTGTTCCCTGGCTCTGAATCATATTCTGTGGGTTTAAATGTGGTGATTCTTGGTCTTTCAAGTGGCAGACCATACAGATTAAGGGTAGAGAAACTAGATCCTTCAATTGCATGTAAAGTGACAGTTTTGGCTATCTTCACTAATAACCAGGAAATTATTTCACTTCCTGGTGGGTTTAACTATCTCATTCAGAGTAAGTCTACTCAAGAAACCTATATTAGCTGCTGAGAATGAATCAGTTGATGATTATATCAAAGTATCTCCCTCTGTTCACAGCCTCAGGCAATGGTGGGAATAGCAGCAGGTTATTTTCACTAGAGTTCCTCTTATTAACTACCTGCTGAAGACTTCTCCATATTTCCCATTTTCTTCCAGGAATTTATTAAAGTTTTTTTTTTAATTCCCACATTCTCTTAAAGTATTTTCCTAATCTTACTAACAGAGAGTGTTGTAGAGAGGCTTATTTTAGTCTTTAGACTTATATGACTATAAAGGAAAACAAAATATTATTGTTTACTCTAACCCTTTCATTCTTAGATAAGGAAAGAATATCAGAAACAGAATTAAAATCAGGTTCTGGACCGAGATCCATCCAATACATTTCCAATTTGCTATATTTGTGGAGTAACTGTTGAAGTTAACTGTAGTTAGTTTCTAAATTCAGTTGGGTATTTCTTGTTTGTCTAGGAGCATGAAGAAAATACACCTTCTCTGTGCTGTGATATGATGTTTAGTCTGGATCAGCATGTCCAGCCCCTGAGAATCCTGCCTACTCTACCAGTTGGATCCTTCTATTGATGGTTGGTACCTATACCTGGTTAAAAAAATGGGAAAGTCAATCAAATGACCAATTGTCTAGATTTTTTTTCCTTGTTAAATCCCACAGTCTAAATTTACAATCTTCACTTCTTAGATAAGAAACGTATACAACCTCCCTGCCCTTCACTGACTAGCAATGGAAGACAGAATGTGGAAATGAAGTCTGTGTTGTAGTGTTTCTATGAGCATCTATTCTAAGATCTTCTCACAAGACGTTAGAATTTATTTATTTTTGTGCTGCTGGGGACTGAACCCAAGGCCAGGCATACGCTAAGCACACATTCTACTATGGGGCTGGTTTCAGTAGAAATTTATTTTATTTGAATTCTCATGCCATCTTTGGTCTCTATTAAGAAAGCCATTATTTTCAAATCATGATTCTTACTAAAAATTATCATTTATCTTTTCCTATATCCACTTTTGTTTGGAACAAATTGTGACATTTTTCTATTATCACAGGTAGACAAATTCACTTTGGAAAGATAAATGTCACATTGTAATGAAATCCACCTTAGAGTGTAGATGGGGATAGTGATTCTAGAAGAGGAACAAACAAGGGTGTACTTTGACATTTCTCGTTCTTGTTAACCACAGCATAAGATTTACCTTTCTTTTTTGATATTGGAGACATTTTCCTGGAAATTCTATCATGAAAATGAACTAAACACCTTGGGAATTCATTGGCCCTCATAAACTAAATCTAAAGAAAAACATCCTTGAATAAGAAAAATGTGTAGTTCAAAGGAAAATAAAATAAAGCAAAGAAAAATTGAAAAGTGGAGTATTTTATGCTGCAAAAACTGAAGTGGGGCAGAGGAGCACTACAAGCAACATGTGAGAGCTGTTTCTCCAATTTCAGTTGAGGAAAAGAATGGCACAATCCAGGCTAAAGTTATGTGGCTTCTCAGGCTCCCAGAAATTTTATCTTTGCATAGTGGATCATATAAAGGTGGGATATATTAGCAAGTAATATTTTACATATAAGTATATAATTCATGTAGTACATATTTATTAGCTGTTCAACAGGTGGTCTTTTTTCGTAATATGAGGAATTTCTCCTTCAGTAAGTCATGGGAGGAGGCAGGGCTTGCCTTCCACTACAGAAGCAGAAAGGAGCCCTATAAACTTTTCCTACTCTCCAAGGAATAAGGTGGTGGTGTACTACCCTGGCTTGGCCAACCAGGTGTTAAAGACTGGATCAATTTCTGCAAATGGGCATGGTTACTACAGTACCCCTTGGCCAGTGGTAGCAGAGGAAGCCAAGAGACTGTAGCAGCTAGTGCTCATGATGATACTCATGGTACGGTAGACTTGCCCATTAGCTGGCAGTAGCATCCTCTGCAGTGTCATACTGCAGTGGTCTGGGGCCATGAGGCTCAATGTCTTCTCACTTTTAGTTCCTGCATGAGTTTCTAGAAGACCTTGGTACTCAGTGTTGCATGGGAACTTAGTAGAACTACAGAACCTGGGCATCTGACTAGATCTACAGAGTCAATGTATTAAAATAGTAGAGTGCCTTGCAAATAGTAAGACCTTCATAAATTTTATGTATAGATAGATGAAATTAGATTTTATCAAACTTATCTGAATTGTATTTCTTCAATGAATATGCATATGAACAGCCCTTCATGCAAGAGTTTTACTCCTGAAAATGCAGTAAAAGATATTATATGTAATGAATTGCATTTTAAATGCATTTTAATGATATTTATGGGAGGGACTCTTACAGTGAATCTTCTGTAAATTATTTACGCCTTTCAATATGTAATCGCCCCTTCATTTATCTGCATTATTAATTTGTATTCCTTAAAGAAGGACATATCCACAATAAAGATTAGTGTAATTAACTTAGTTTTCATTGAGATCACCACTGATATATTCACCAAGGCCTTCATTATTTTAGTCTTTTTCTGTCTTTCTATTGGCTCCCTAAAGTGCCAGCTCTGTGTGATCTTGGGGTGTGTGTGTGTGTGTGTGTGTGTGTGTATCACTGCATAACTAAGCAACCAAAATGGACACATTAAACAGTTCTCTTTAAGGTCAGCCAAACACTGTAATTCCAAAGCTCTGCACTATATTTGGTCACCTGCAATTACTGGACGTTGAGGACAGCCCGCCTTTCCAGCTGTCATCATGCCAGCATCAAGAGCCTTTTCTTGTCATCTCAAGTCAGTGTTGGTGGAGTGCCACAATACAGTGCCTAAGAGAATACAAGCCTTTCCCATTCTCACCTAGAGGAGACTGTGTCCTGAAATAGAAATCTGAAAAGGTTTTTTGAAGCAAGTTGGAGAAGAGATGGTCATGGTAAGAATGCAAGAAAGAAAACATGTTATAATTTTGCAATCAGTCAGTCATTTACCTACCTGTGTTCTCAGTGAACTTTCTTAACCCCTCAAGACTTTAGTGCTCTAGATAATCTAAATAGGGTGTTTAGTGCATTCAGTGTATATGTAAGTGTATATGCATTCAGTGTTTGCATGTAAGTATTGCTCTGTAATTATTACGACTTGTAATTATTATATTTCTACTACATGTCAGTTCATCAACAACTTATGCAATGATAAAGAACTAAGCTGGCAATACATATGTCATACATAACAAGGTGCCTTCAGTAGCATAGAATTCCCATCCTCTCACCTCCAAACTATGACTTTTCAAACCCATGATCATCACAGATTTTAAGAGATGATATATTGCAGAAAAACAAGCATAGATATTGTTGTCAGATAGACTGAATTCTACCAAGTAGATTTCCTTCTACCCTTTCAAAAGGTCTTCTTTATTAAGTATCAGCCTTTCCTCCCCATAGCTCATAGGTTGCAGGGAATCTGACTCAGACAGTAGACTTAATGGGACTCTGGGAAATCCCACACTCCTTGCCCGAGTGATGGATCTGAGAATTGGGGCCTCAGTCAATCAGAGCACTTAACACCCTTTCACAAAGATTGATTTAATAATAGACCACTGAGTTGTGAGAATTAGCAGTCATGAAAATGTACTTGGAACACTGTCCATTATACCTGCTCAATTGACCAGGGCCTCAGGTACTATGCTTTGGATACCCAAGTTTGTGGTCCCTAAGGTGTATTAACAGAGACCAGTTTCTGAGAAACAGAACTCCCATATTAGATGATTTCAGCTAGAGGATTTCCCTAAGACTTAACTCCAACTGAACAGTATAAAACATTTCTACCCAAAGTCTAGGCTTTTTCCTTCATTCTATGTCAGAGCTGTATTGAGTCTGACTGCTCTTCCAGCCTTCCTAGCTCTCTTCCTCTTTCTATCCACATTTGCATTTTCCCTGTGAACACCCAGCATGTATATTTCCATCTTGGCATCTGCTTCTTGTAGGGTCCTTCCTAACACAGATGGTTTCCTGAATCTTCTAGAAAGTATGTTTCTTTATCATTCTGAAGACTTAGGCTCTGGGAAAAAATTATTCTTGCTCTCTCTGAACTTCATGAATGTCAGACAAGACCTAGAACTGATCCTGTGTTTTCTTTTCTCCATGTTGAAAATGTCTAGAGTCTTCAGTCTCTCTTTATAGTAAGTGATTTTCAAATACCTTACCATCCTGGTGGTATATAAAAATGAGGATGATATGTAGAAAAAAATAGAAATTACATGTTATGTCTGATATCTATATGTCCCGCTAAAGCCTCTTACAGTCATAGGTGAGGAGTTTTAAAGGTGGTTTAATTAGGATGTCTGGTGCTGGGATTAATGATGTGATGCTGAGATTAAGGGTCCCCAGCCCTGGATGGAGTGCAAAGGGACAGAAAAAGCTACTCTCCTACTTCACTGCTGGCTGCCACCTCTTCCTACTTTGCCTTGCCATGGACTGTTTCTCTTCTGTAATGCCCTTCTGCCATGACACCCTGGCTGGGGCCAGCCAGCAGTGGACAAAAACCTTTACAAACTATAAGCCTAAGTATACCTTTCCTCCTTTAACTTTGGGTGTCAGTTTTCTTTGTTTGTTCAGTTTTTGTCTCAGCAATGAGAAAAGTAACTAGAACATGCATAAGGCTGTATTCTCTCTTGCTTTGTCTATTGAAGTACTATATGGCTTGGGCTTTTGGAGGAACTAGAAATTTATTTTTTAGAAACTCAGCAGCTACCTCACATATTTGAAATACTGACACAGAGAACACAACTGTCAAGTGTTCATTCATTTTTCAGTAAATGGAGTAATAGAAAACCCAGATTACAGAGCCAGACTGAATCATAATCCCAACTTTGCTTCTAATAAGATACGTGTGCTTCAGAAAACTAATTGCCACCCATTTTCCTCAGTACAGTCCTCTGAAAAGTGTTCCCTGACTTACAATGCTCTGTGAATTACTGGTGAAGCAGAACAAGCCTGTTAAACAGCAAGTGCCAATTAAGTGTTGAATAATTAAATATCTTAAAATTCCTGTAATGTCCCAACTCATGCACATACACAGAAAGTAGAACTAAGACAAATGGACACCAGTGGGTTCTATTTAAAATAAATATTTCCTGTAAACAATTAAGTAAACATTTAGAATAATATTTAGATATTAAGTAAATATTGAAGTAAGATTGGAAGACCTGCTTGTAAAGTAAAACCAGGGATTTCAACAAGGCCTTTGTGCATAGTCTTTTCAACTTTCAATTAAGATAGTATTCATCTACTAAGTCACAACCCCAGGTTGTTAATATAATCCAACTTTGCAGAGAACTTTGTCCCAGTATCCCATCTGGTTAGTGTTATCTTTTTATCACACTGAACTTCTCTCTGTTGATATCTAAATTCCCTAACTTCTGTGTTTCAACATCTCGCAATGTGATCTGTAGAACACTGTAATGAGATACTAATTTATCTGGAAAGGAATCTCATGGTTAAAATACTTTGAGTAATACCTAGAAAAACCTTTAAAGTCTCTGGTGTAAGATTTTTTAATGCTCTCAAGATTCCATTGAATAATGATAATCTTTAAAAGCAGGTGCAGAATGTAATACTTTTCAAATGTTTGACCAAAGAATTTCTCTCCCTTCCTCTTCCAACATAAAAATTCTCAAGGAAAATGTGTTTTGCAAAATGCATAACATGCCCCGTTCGGAAAATATTTCTCAGAGGACTCCTCACTTAGGATACAACCATTTAATGCCCTCATTCATTCCCCTTCAGGGAGAATGAACTGAGGTTGGTATCAGAAAGGAAATTAATGTGATTGATGGTCTCCTCCACTGCGAAGATTGTGCTAGCTAGGGACTTGATGATATTAATCAGAAAAATTATAACAACAAAATATGCATTTGAGATAGGATAGAAGAAATAAATAAAGTAGGAAGGAGACAAGGAAAATCATAATTTAAAGATTGTGTTTTTAAGAAGACAGCAACTTCAGGACATAAAGTTACCCAAGGTTACCTGTATCTGTATTCTTTAGGCTTGCTTATGCTTCTTTTCTTCCAGGCCTCTCACATACAAAATCCCTTAAATATACTATAAAATAGCTTAGTTTTTAAGGTAAAGAGCAAAAACCTAACCTCAAGAAAAACAAATTCAAAAGTTTCAAAGAATGTTTTTGGTCAAAACAGAATACCTACCTTAAAAATGTAATAGGCTGGACCCATACCTTTCTCCTGTAAAATAGACCATCCTTTCACCCTTGACAGTGCCACTATCTTTCTACCTGTGTGTAAGCCATGACTTTTCTCCTGCAGTAAATCAAGCCCAAACTTTCTAGAGATTCACAAATTCTATAGTTTCCCATCACCGAAAATACATAAGTATTCCCAGTTCCAGACTGTAACGTGCCTCTCTTGAAGACCCACACTCTATTTTGTTTGAACATGTAGTTTAAATTCTGCCCGATAAACTTCATTATGCCCTTACAGATGTATCCTGAGAATTATTTTCTGTGACAGAAATCAGCAAACATGCAACCTACCCTGTGGCTAAAGTGACCCAAGGTTCCCCTTCTTCACTTTGGTGACCCCCTTGAACTTTGTGTGGTGAATCATTAACTTCCCATTTAATACATATCTCCTGATAAAACCATGAGTTTGGTATCATTCGCTTCACTTTCTGATTGGTGAAATGGTCATACCTTTGGTTAGTTTGGCAAGGAACAGCTAGCTAGTAAGCAACAGACCCAAAATTGCAACTATGTCTGAAACCAAACCAGAACTTCTTCCTTTCCACTACCTGCTTGAGCAGCTGGGGCAATCATCAGCCACGCTATCTCATGCAATGGAGAAAATAAGCTCAAACACAATTAAGAAAAACGTCGAATGGTGGGAAAGGGCCAGCAGAACCAGGCAAAACCACCTGGGATGTGTGCTAGCTTTGGAACAGGCAGAGTTTGGGAGATGTGGTCAGATATCACCGAAATTTGAGTTTTCAGATGAGGATGTAAATTTCAAGCAAGAGCTCAAGACGGATTGGTAACTACTTTTTGGAAAATATTGTTTTATTCATAGAAATTCATCAGACACTGAGATAAATTATTTACTATGTAGAGCAAAGAAGTACTAATATTTTTTGATTCACTAGACAGAGAAACTAAAGTCTGGTATAGCATTGGCAAGAGGGCTGAACCTTCCAGGTGAACTCACTTTGTTATATTTATAACGATATGTTCTGTGGAGTCTTCCTCTCCCTGTTTTATTTCCTTGATTTTTTTTTTCCATCTCTGTCTGTCTTCTCAAGATTTTTATTTAAGGTGTTGTGATACCTTCCCATTGGTGGCTGAGCTGTCCTGACCAGGCAGGCAAATTGTCGGTAACCTCACACACACCAGCAGGCAGCCTGAAAGTAATGCTTTCACCTTTTACCCCAGGGTCAACTGTGCAGGCAATTGGCCTATGAGTCAGTCTTTCTCTTGTCCTGCCACTGTGGCCTAGGGACACAAGGGGCTGTCCCGACCACCATATAAATTCCTTGCTGCCACACACTTTCTGCTCTGGCGGCCTGAATACTTATCAGACTTTATTGTCTTGGATTCCTTGCCTCATTTTTGCATATGATTTGCATACCTTCCACTTTTGGCCAAGACTTCTATTGTATACACTGGAAAGCACCTGAGCTTTGGTATCAGACACTTCCAGGTACAATTTCCAGCCTTATCAAGTGCTAAATGTAACCTAAGGCAAGTTTCTTAGCCTTGCTGGACTTTGCCTTTCTTAGCTATGAAAAGGTCACATTAAGGACTCCATCAAATGCCTGAGATCATCTCTAAGGGTCCTGATCGGTTCTCCCTTTCCTCTCTGAGGTAGTCTCCTATGGTAGATAGTAGTATGTATTTAGATGGTAAAGATATTTCAGGGTTCATGTGAAGTGAAGTCCAGAGGCAAAATAACTTCAAATTCTATTGATTCTACTAATTACTTCATCAATATCTTAGGTCCTTTCTGTCTTTCACTGTAGCCATCTATAAACTATAGTTCAACCTGAAGTAAATTCTCTTCTTGGTAGTATGGTGGCTTTGAGCAAAAATTAGTGCTATATGCATTTTGATTCACTTTTGGAAGAAAAGAGCATTTCTCCCTGGTCTTTTTTTTAAAATAGAAATTATCATTGTTGTTGTTGTTGATTTATTTTGGGGGGGTGCCAGGAATCGATCTCAGGACCTCGTGCTTGCCAGGCAGGCACTGTGCTGCTGAGTTATATCTCTGGCCCTACACTTTTTTTTTTTTTTTTTTTTTTTTTTTTAAATCTCAAACCTGTGCCATCAAATTTAGGGTACTAAGGTCCCGGTGTGCATTGTGCCAGAGTATGGTGGTTGATTTGAGGTGTTAACTTGACTAAATGAAGAGACATACAGATAGCTGATAAAGTATAGATTATTCTCAATGCTTCATCAGGTACCAAGCTCATCTCTCTTCTGCTGAGAGGGAAAGGTGGGTGGTCTGGCATTTGATTAGAATGATTGAACTGCCCCAGTATGTCCATGAAGGTGTTTCCAGAGAACAGCATGTGACCAAATAGGAAAGATCTGCCTTCAGTGTAGGCAGCCACCAATTGATCAGCTGGCGGCCCCACTAGAAAAGGTGGAGGAAAGATAACTTCTTGCTGTCTCTTATAGAGCCAGGCTGCTCTGTTTTCCCTGCTTTTGGATATTAGAACTTCAGGTTCCTCAGCCTTTGAACTCTAAGATTTGCACCAGTGAAAACCCAGGATTCTGCGGCCTTCAGGCTGAGAATTACATCATCAGCTTCCTTGTTCTAGAGACTTGAGACGGGCGAAAAGCTTCGTTGCTTCTTGACCTTGTACACTCCCTGTTGTAGGACTTCTTGGCCTCCATAACCAAACGATCTAATTCCTTTCACTTATATCTCTTTATATATCCTGTTGGTTCCATCTAAAGAACCCTAACTAAAACAAAAAGCAAATTCATATTTTGATAATTATCTTGGTAAGCAAAATCAATGAATAAGAAGTATGAACAACTGGCTAGGCAAGAAGGACCCTTTATCTATGTAGACACTAAATTTCAAAAATGTCTTTTACAGCTCAAAGATGTCTACTACCAGAATTGAATATTTGGATTTAAATCCTGCTTTAAAACTAGATCTGCTTTATTGATATCCCACAAATGTCATTATTATATTGCTTAGTGTCTCATTTCCTCTTGAAGACAGTGTAAAATATTTTCTATCCTCCAATGTTTTTAAATTTTCATAGGCTTTATTGCTTCTTAAGTAGGTTTTTTCTTTTTTACTATATCATTGTTATCAAAAATATTAAGCAAATTCTATTTTATCTTTTCTATTTTCTTTCTTTGACAGCATGCAGAGTTTTTTTTTCAAGCTTCTAAGTTACAGTCAGCAAGTTTTAATAAATTCTGTGTGTTTGTTAAATCTGTACATTTTAACTTCTGATCTGTCTTTCCTGCTCCTCACCACGGAATTCTGGAAAGGGCCCAGAACTTTAGCCCTTCAACAAAGTTGGCTATGTTGGAACAGTTGGCTATGAGAAATAACTCAAGACAGTGGCTCCTGGTGATCCAAACCTTTCTGAGACGCTGATAGCTGCTCTGTCATAAAAATGCAGACTGCCCCAACATCTACCATGGTAGTTTCAGGTTGGCATATGGATAGCAGTGAAGGTTACAAGCAGATGGTAGCTAGGGTTAGAAACAAATAATCTTCATTTTTAAAACAGCAGACAGTGCCAGGCCACTTGTGGCAGTATTTTGCATATCAGCGGGTGAAACCTGAGCTCAGTGCTGGCCTTCCCTCTCCCGGGCCATGAGCACAGATGTGCACTGCTTCCTGTGGTGAGGCTGCTGGATGGGACACAGGTCCAGGAGCAATGCAACAGCCAGAGACTGGGCATTGCATTTGGCCACAGATTGTAGTCAGAAATGATCCCAGACAAATGTTGAAAGGTAAGTATCTTTTTTGTAGGAATATATTTTAAAACATGACACATATTATTAGTGTATATCAATTAAAAAGACCAAACTCAGAGTGGGAGGTATTGTTGAATTGTGAGATGACAACCTTAATATTCATCTTAATGAATTGGTGCTATTTTCCTCCCTCTGTGTGGTACTATACACAGCCAAAGGGAAGGAGACGGAGGGCAGGAAGCCAGGCCTGCTCGGAGAATTGCAACCACGTATATGGATGAGGATGGAGAGTGATTTGAGTACAGTAGGGGTAGCTGGACCTGTGTTCACCTATGTGCATGTGTGTGGGACACATGGCTCAAAAGAGGGCAGTTTAGAGAACACGTCCCTTTTTGGAGAAAAACAACATGGCTCTTAACACTGGACTTTCTTTGAGGCCTTGCTGCAGGAATGCTGCCTTTTCCGAGCTGATTGGAATCCCTAAACATTCTGCTACCTTGATCTCCAGAATTTCTGCCCTAGGGTCTTTGCTTAAAGGATTCTGTTTTATTTTACTCACTTCTGGTTGCACACAGCCTTCTTCTGCTCACGTGTGCATCAGGGCTTAGCTTTAGTGACTCTTACCCTGTGGTCACTTGGAGAAGTTTATCAGCCCCAGGGGAAGTGTGAAAGGATTAAAGGGTTCTGCAGTTCTATGAATCTGGGGATTTGGGAAGCCACACTTGATTTACACTGGAGCTTTGTGGGAATCATTGCTCACTGACACATTTAGGATGCTGTTGGTGACTTTCACTTCCCTCCTCATTTTCAGTATAGTTATTGCTAAAGTTAATTAACCTGACTGTGATTTGTCCTTCCTTAGGAGCTTGAAATAGACCTGGAATTCGTCCTTTAAAAATTATCTATACTCTGAGAAATGAGGAAGACAAATCCTCATTTTTTAAAAAAAATAGGCTTATGTTTTAACTTACTTGATAATTACCAATTCTCTTCTCCACTTATAGACTTATTAATGTATACATTTATTGTTTTAATGTGTGTATTTACTAATTCCCTATTTTGTGGAAATTGCTGAAGTAGGTACTTTGAAGAACACAAAGTAGAAAACTCAGTCTTTGACCTCAAGGAATTTGCACTCTCAGTGGAATTATGAAAACTGAACCTCTAATTGACACACTTTGGCGATGTTATGTATGGAATGACTGGAATGGGTACATATGAGAATTTCAGTACATGTTTCTCTTTCTGTTATCCTGATCTTTGGAGCTAGAGTGAATCTGAATCCTGAATTCACTGATGTAATTTGTATGACTTTGGACAAATCACTTACCCTTTTTAAGCCTCAGTTTGTTTACCTTCAAAAAGAGGAGAAAAAAATAAAAACTTCTCGGTAGTTGAGCAAAATAAATGCTTTGATATGTAAAAGTAAATTAACATTGTGAGTGGCACAAATGGACTGCTCAATAAAAGCCCTTATCATCATTAACCATCTGGCCATATTTTCATTTCTCAATGTCATGAGCAGGCCGATGTATAAAAGCTCAGACATAGGCTGTGTGGCCAATGTGATGTTTATTTTTCAGACTATTTGATGATATCTTATGCAATGCATCTGAGACAGTATTTAAATCTCAATATCCTGTACTTTCCACTTCCTCCTTTTATTAATCACTAAAATAAATATGAGAGTAGGTTTAAATGTACAGTTGGCCTAAGCCTTTGCCTAATAAAGTGACCCATACCATGGCAGCTGTTGATAAGATGAGTGCTAAATTCACAATGGAGAAAAGACATTGCATGAAACCTGCTTATGTGGAGAGGTGATGGAAGAAAAGGAACATACATGAATTCCTACATCTTCTCTCTAACCTCTTGCCATATTATATGCTTCATCTTTGATTCAGTAGGAAAGCTCTTTTACATCACTCCATAATTCCCAAGAACAGGGCCTGTGCTGGGCGTGGTGGGGAACACCTTTAATCCCAACACTTGGGAGGCTGAGGTAGGTGGAGCATTGTGAACTGGAGGCCAGCTTGGTCTACAATGCGAGCGCAAGGCCGGCCTGAGCTACATAGTGCGACCCTGCCTCAAAAAAACCAGGGCTGGGAGTATGGCTCAATGGCTTAAGCACCTGTCTGGCAGGTGCGAGGCTGTGAGTTGATCCCTGGTGCCACAAAAACAAAAATAAAAACAAAAACAAGGCCTGTGAGGACACAGATTGCAAATTCTGATCCATTTATAGATGAGCACCAAAATGAGCATGGTGGAACACACCTATAATCCCAACACTTGGGAGGCTGAGGCAGGAGGATTGCCATGAGTTCTAGGCCAGCCTGAATTACATAGCAAGACCCTGTCTCAAAAACTAACTAACTTTTGTTTTATTGTGTTTTGTTTTTGGTTTGATTTTACTCTACCTGATGGAATGGTCAACTATTCTGAAAGTAACAAGATATACTATAGTAGCTATTGTTTTCCTAGTATGTTTCTTTGAAGTTCTGTACCAGTTCTACTGCTTTGCTTTGATTGACTTTGTTCTGTTATGTTTTGTTAGATTTTAGTATCTTTAAAATTAAAAAAAATTAAAAAAATAAAACAATAAAAAAATTAAGCAAATAAATACAAAATAAAATCTCCCCCAAACTCATCATTAGTATCTTCTTCAGAGCTGATTTTTAAGCCTCAGTTCATTTACCTGCAAAAAGAGGGAAAAAATAAAAACTTCTCAGGAGTTGAGCAGAATAAATACTTTAATATGTGAAAACTGATGACTCTGTGAGAAGATCTCATTTTGCATGTAACAAGTGTTCTCCCATGGGCTTGGGAAGTATTTCAGCTCTTCTCTCCTAGGCTATGGGTTGGTTGCCTCATGAGCCACAGGAAGCTCACGTTAACAGCAGATAGGGAGGCAGGCTGCTCCTGAAGGCCAACTCTGTTGGAGCTTTACATGCTGCTGCTCCCTTTGAAGTTACTGTGGAAAGGCTCACCTTTTGGAAGATCCAGCAACTCTGCAGTTAGTTTTAACAATGCTTCAGCCTGAGAAATTGTTTTCAGGCTGCGGGAGTTTCCCCAGATCTTCTCCACTGTGAGTCCCAGAGCAAGGCTGGAAAACTACAGAGCTTAGGCCCCTCTCCCTGTGAATGTGCTTTGTCTTCGTAAGCAGGACAGGTAACTTGGGACCTGGGCTAATCTTTGGAGCTGAATTATTAGCATTCACCCCAAAGCTTCTTACTTGGAGGCCAGAGGGCATTTGGCATTCCCGTCCTGACGCATCTCCTCTACAGAGGTGCAGTGTAATCTCCGGATGAGCTTTTAGCCTGAAATAAGGAGATCCAAGGAGAGAACCAAAAGATGTTTACATATCATTATACTTCTGATTTAGTAACTAATAACACTATCCAAAGGTGTCTGTATATATGTACATGCATCCACACAATATCAGTTTCACGTGCATAGCACAGTTGCATGACATGGTAGTGGGGAAGAGGTAATAGGGTTACACTGCTAAATGCTGATATATGAATTGTCACAACTTATATAACCCCAATTTAGCATTTCTTTTATATATATTATATGTGCATCCTCAGTAATTGAGAATGACCTAAATCTCTCATTTTACGTTTAAGAGGCCAAGACAGGAATTAAAAATAGCTGCAAGTTTTAATTATGCTGGCTTAAACCAGAATACAAGGTTAGACTATGACAAGCATGATAGTATTATGATAACAAGAAGAAATTAATGGATGTTGGAACTGCTTTAGAAAATCTGGAAGGAATGCTGTTCTAAGTATAGATGTTTGGACGTTTCTTTGGGACAGTGCAGCTCACCCTCAACACTCAAGGAGAGTTCTCATTTTCCTTTTCCTCAGCAGTGGCAGGTCACCTGAGCCTCTCAAAAATCACATGATTTTACGTTCATCTCTTTCCCCTTTTACAGGGGGTGTAAAAGCAATTTCTACATTGATTGGTGCTATTAAGTATTAATGACCATTGTTCAGGGTTTGGGCCCAGATCATACCCACCGACAAAGCTAGAGGATGGAGTCCTTTGTGCATAGCCAAAAATCTCAGAGACTAGATCAAGTAGGAAGGAGAGAGCTATGAAGTGTAGGTCTTATGTAACTAAAACACTCCCAAGAAGAGCTGTTTAAAAGCTGTGCAGAGTTCAGGACTACTGTGTTTGCCTCTTTGGTCCATGGTGCCGAGACTTGGCTCCCGGAGGTGTTTCGGAAACATGTGAATTGGCCAGAATTCCCCTGTGTGAGTCCTGACTGCACTGTTAGATGCAGACAGTTTGTTGTGGTTGCAGTTGCCAACACTGCTTTTCTAACTCTCAAAGACGTGTGAGTAGATACTGTTCTCCCCTTCTGGGCTGCTGAAGACAAAGGGCAGGCTCAGCAGGGAAGAGGTTGACAGCCAGTGTGTGTCTGGGGTGTGGGGGAATGAAGGGAGGGGCCTGACAGTCCTCTCTGATAGAGATTCCTTCTTCATTGACAGAGCAGAAATAAAATGCCTCCTAAGAAAACAATAGCTGGAACACTAGCTTTGCCAAGATTCCTTTTGCCAAAGCAGGACTTTCTCTTTGTTTAGGGGAGGTTACATTTGAAAACAGACTCCAGTCCAGGCCCAGGTCCTTTCCTAATTATGACCTGCAGTGGTACAGACATGTGAGTCTCCTAAAGTGGTCAGTGAGCTAAACCAACACTCAGCAAGATTAGAGATTTGAGCCACAACCCTATTAAGTGAACTGTGAGATTACGTGTTCTGGAAAAAGGTATATAGAGCCTGTGGATAAGAAGTAATAATTACATTACTGAAGAACCAAAAGGAGGAAAGGGAATTGGCTGATTTACCTTGTTACTGATTTAGTGCCTTCTAACTAATCACATTTGATTTCTTTTCTCATTTGGTCTGCCCTGCTCTTCCCGGGGTTGGTCACCAAACTGAGCTGTGACATGTGCTGGAGTCTCCTGAAAATTAGAGACCGAAAATTTAATCACTAAGTGTTTTCCAAAGGAAATACCTATTGGAAAGGTTTCTCAGGAGCTGAAAAGAGCTGTAGTTCTGAGATACAACATCAGTGTCATTCCCCTCCTCCCTCCCACTCTCCAACCCCCAAGTTTCTGGAGCTTAACTCTCTTAGCTATTATAAAATTTTGTTTACTTCTATTAAGAAGAAGTAAACAAATAATGATTTGAGGTTTAAAAAAAAAAGCCTTTGCACTAAAACATTTTAAACTTCCAGAACAATTCCAGCTTTGCCCCTGTAAGATGCTATCTTGTAGCAGGACATTTGAAAAAACTATGTGACGTACAATTACTAATTTTATAACTTGAGAATCAGACACTAGACTGTGTATCCAGTCTCTGTTACCATCCTACAGAGAAACAGAACACTGACTTCCAGTACTGAATGTATCATTTAGAGCGCTACATCAGCTCTTCAAAGAAAAGCATAATTTCTAGGGCTAGGAAGAAGTAGTGAAAATCACAGTTTACGTGGAACCATTTGATCCCTGTCTAGGTTAAAACAGGTCATTCTGCTGGTTTTGTTCTTGCTGCTGTTTTCCTTTCTTTGCCAGGCTGATGGCTACTGTTAACTCTGTCATTGGCACTTTTCTGTCTGTGGCATACTTGCCTAGTCCACAGCCTCCTGCAAGTCCTTGGGTCAGGGCTGTCACCTATAGCCAAACACACAGACAGTGCTCTGTACAACCTTATTGGATAAGACTGATTCTTTAAGGAAGGTCAGTACAATTGCCAAGTTTAACACAGTCCCTAAAACATAACTCCCTTCTTTTCTCTTTTGGGTAAGGCAGCAAGTTAGATTAAGCAGTGACAAAATTCTTAGGTGGAAGGGTTTGGTGGAGGGAAAGGTAACATCTATTTTCATCATTGATGGGTGTGGATTTTAAGGAAGAATCAAAGAGCAAGGCTTCTAAGACTAAGGCAAGATATTTTCTGTTGTCTTGAATGCCCTGGGAGTTTCCAAAATCCCTGGAGCCTCAGGAGTGGTGAGGGTGGCCCTCCTTTTCCTGGGTCACCCCAGCTCTCCCTTGTTCTTCAGCTGTGAGCTGTTGGATTTCAGCAATGTCAACCCCATACGTCTTAGGGACAGAGTGTGACCAGGTGAACCAGAAAAACACATCCTGTGGATTAGCTTGGCATTTTCTGCTTTTAGGATTTTCCCTACTTTTGTGTATACCAGCTCATGTAAATTCACACGTTCTATTAGAGTTTTAAGGTGGTAGCAAAGATTGTGATTTGACTCTTTTTTCTTTTTTTTTTTTATCATCCTGAGGGGTGTGCCCAGGCAGCAGTATTTTTGAAAAGCTCTCAGTTGATCCTAACATTTCCCCAGGGTTGAGAAACCTGGGGTGGAGCCAGCAAGCTGACTGGGTTTGAATCCAGATGGCTGGTCTTTAATTTTTATTTTCCATTCTGGATTGCCAGCATTCTCCCTCCCACCCCTTTATCCATCCCAACTCCTTAACAAAACTCCATGTGACATCTTTCAGCAGGGCCACTCTTGGTGCTGGAGATACCTCCTGGCAACCAGGAAACCACAATGGGTGTGGGTAGATTGTTTGGCTGAACTGACTTCCTTCACACAACCTGCTGCTCCTTCGTGTGGGACTGGAGAGCCCACCTATGCTTTCCACAGGGCTGCCATTTCAGCCGGTGCTATCAGGAAAATCTCTGCCTTTAGGAATATGGTGAGGCCTGTACCAGTTCAGACAGTGTCTGATTTGTAACCAGAATGCTTTCCTGGAATGATACAGAGCTGGATCCAACTGTGTATCAAAGCTGGCTAAGGAACTGTCAGCAGCCTGATGCTTCATCTGGATTTATAGGAAAGATGACCAGAGAGTAAAGTTTTGTTGGTGCTAAGGACAAGCAGAAAAGTTATAGTAAGTGGAGCTAGTTAAAAGTTGGGGATCAGTAGGTGTGTATTTTGTAACTAGGACACTGAATGGTTGAATGACTGAGAAATATGCATTATGTCCTGTGATTCAGTATCAAATGAGTAATCCTGACAGACAGAACTTCTGTGGCCAGGACCGGGTGGCCCAGCGGCCTTCACTTCACCCCAGCTCCGTGACTGACCATCTCCAGTTCTTGGCTCTGCTCTATTTGTGTGTTCTGTCAGCAATAATGAAATCAGACAGGCCCACAGAGACTTCTTTTCCCTCCTCACAAATTTTTAATAAAACTCTTTGAAAACAGAGCTGGGCATCTCTGAAGCCTGAAATTAAAGCGATAAGGTGGGAGATTACTCACTTGTCAGTCTGCACCAAACTGCATCACTAATACAGATTCCAGGGGAGTTTTTCTAAGTCTGCCGGCAATGTGAGCCTCTCCATCTGGAGCCTTTGCTTGCTTATTTTCATAGGAAGAAAACCCAGCGTCAAGGAAGAAAAAAAGAGATACTTCATTCTCTGTGCCACTAACAACATGAGAATCAAGCCCATGAAACAGGTTTTCACAAAAAGCAATTTTGGGAGAGAATTGCTTCTGAATAAGTAAATATCCTTGATTCAGATTTCCTGGGGAAAAAATGTAATCACAGCTGTTTGGTCAACACTACTCATCATCTGCCTTGGAGGAGGAATCGCTCATGTAGGTTTCAGGCTTTGCCAGTTCCTCATTTGGACTTCTCAAAGTCCATTCTCTACTGGCACAAGTGAGGGTGAACCGCATACAAAGGCACCTGGGCCTCAGGAGCTGGAGTCCAGAGGGCAAGAGCAACAGTGCAGGAACACATGGACGCCATGGCCCGTGCCAACTGGCTTGAGAGAAACGTGAAGCCAGTTACAAGGCGGTGGGTCAGGGTGGAGAGAAATATTTTGGATTGGGTGTTCAGGCCTCTGAGTCCTGGATTATAAATTAAGTATCTATGTAGGCTGGCACTTTTTTCAAAGCAAAAATGTTGGCATTCATCCTGCAAGTAAAATTACTCAGTTTTCTAAAAAAGAGAATGGATTCAGCTCTGGTGGAAATTTAAGGAAGAATTAGTGGTTCTCTTCCTTTTTAATCCACCTAGCCCCTTTCCCTCCCCTCTTCTCCTGTCTCTCCTTTGTGTTTCTCTGATTTTGACAATTTTCTCATAGCCAGGAGGAAAGCAAGTGCAAAGCTTCTATTTGTTTGTAAATTGTTCTTTGGGGAATATTTCTAAAACCATAAACCCTCTTAATACCAATCATAAAACTTGCTATTGCTGTTTTGTACCTTCTGGTTGGGTTCCCAGTACTATATTTTACCATGAATATCTGGGGCTCTGGCCCAGATCCCCCATAATGAATATATCAAGAAAACAGGCTTCTGTTGAAAATGATTAAAGCAAACAATGAACTTTCGCTCTGAGTTCTGTACTAATGTCGCATTGTCCCTGGGCTGGTCTGAGGGTTCCCAGGGCTTGAAATAAGGAATTTAACCCACTCCTTTAAAATAAGTACGCAGGGCTGGGTGTGGTGGTGCATGCCTGTGATACCAGCAATCAGGAGGCTGAGGCAGGAGAATTGTTTTGAGTTTGAGGCAGTTTAGGCTACACAGTAAGTTCAAAACCAGCCTGAGCTACATAGCTAGACCCTGTCTCAAAAAACAAACAAACAACAACAGCAACAAAAAGTATGTAGGTCCACTGACTCCTCTTAAGGAAAAATAATTTTCAGTTTGCATCAGTAAAAGAGGTGTGAGAAGGATTAGAGGAAGACAGGAGACACTCAAAGACAGAGTAAATGTGTTCAAAGAAATATAGTTGGGACGCCTTTAATCCCAGCACTCGGGAGGCTGAGGTAGGAGGAGCATTGTGAGTTCAAGGCAGGCTTGGGCTACAACGTGAGCGCAAGATCTGCCTGAGCTACATAGTGCGACCCTGCCTCAAAAAACTAGGGCCAGGAGTTTGGCTCAATAGCTTAAGTGCCTGTCTGGCAGGAACGAGGCTGTGAGTTCAATCCCTGGTAAAAAAAGAAATATAGTTGGGAACTGGAAACTTTTATGTGTTTTGGGAGGTTAAAATTGTGGAATTCAATAATGTATAGTCTTGCTTTTAGTCTTAGTCTCAGTCTTGGCCTCAGTCTTGGTCTTGGTTTTGGTCTTGGTCTTGGTCTTAGTCTTGCTTTTAGTCTTAGTCTTAGTGGGTGGGAAAGGATGGCCCACCCCTAATGAGATAAAGTCTATTCTTATGGGAAATCTCAAAGGATGGTCCATTCATGGATGAAAGAGGACCATTTGCAAGTAGAAGGGACTGAGCAGACCTGTTTGCCCCTGAAAGGGAATTACCCAAGTTTGCTGTTCTGGGAGGAGGAAAAAGGTAAATAAACTGGGTTTGTGTTTTGAAGCTGCAATTTTTCTTTAAAGTACAATTTCTAAAATCTCAGTTTCTTGCCTCTTTTCTTCCAACTCCCCCCCCCCCCCATCTTTTTGAAACAGAGTTTTGCTATGCAGTTCAGGCTGGCCTTGAACTCACTTTGTAGCCCAGGCTGGCCTCAAACTTGCAGTTCTCCTGCTTCAGCCTCCCGAGTGCTGGGATTGCAGGTGTATGCCACTATACCTGGCCAGGCATTGTTTAAATAAAGGCCCAATGGCATAGTGCAGCCATTTGCCTTAGAATAGAGTTACGGTATTTCTTATGAAAACATAAAAGACTGTATGATGTCTTGGCAGAAAAAAGAGTTCAATTCAAGAGGTTTAAGTGCAAAAAATATAAGGAAAGGGCTGTTGTGAGAACTATGGTAGAGTGAAGAGAGCAAAGAGCATGGAGATTGTCCAGGGATTAGCACAAGCACAAAGCCATTATCACAAGCCAGCTGAAGGACAAGGGCAGAGAGAATTGTGTTCCCTGAACCCACTCAGGACTGGAGTCTTGGAGGCAGTGACCTGAGTGGATGCCACTGTGCCAGACAGAAGGAGTGGCAGTAAGGGGCAGAAAAGAAAGACCCAAGCAGGTCTCTTTTGCACACGCAAATACCAGACCCAACCAGAAGCCAGTAGCATGGGGCAGTTTGCCCCTACGGTGCAGAACAGGACAGAGAAAGACACTTCCAAGCTGAGAAAATGGAAATCTTGGACAGGATACTCATGCCTAACACTAGCCTGCCCATGGTGTGCTTCATCTATACGCACATCCATGGAAGCTTCTGAAATTGACTCTTTTCTTCCTCCTCTGTAACAGCCAAATATTGAACAATGTCACACTTGGTAAATGGTTCCCTGATCAAAGCACTGAGGTGACCTAATTAAATCGATGGCTTTTAATTTAACCTATTTCAGCAACTGGCTTGTGAAGGCTTGGTCTGACCATGTGTCCAGTGCTTCCTCTCCAGGGCCCTCTTTTGTACTGTATGATAAAAGATAATTTTGAAAGAATTTAATTATTTTCTCTCTAAATAAACTCAAGAGAATTTCCTTCTCTATTCAGTTTTTATGTCCTCTCCATAATTTTCTTATTCTTTTCTAATATTTTGTTTCAGAGAGAAATTTAGGAGTTGAAGGTCATCTTAAGGTCATTTTTCTGGTGGAGAAGCCATAAAAATAAAAGTGTAGTCGTCTAGGGGCCCTTATCATAGGCTGGTTCTTACCGAGGCCTCTCCAGTGACTGTTTCCTGGCTCTGGCAACAGTTATTTTGTGGATTACATTACAAGCCAGCGCAGCTCCTCTCTTAGCTAAAATAGTTTTCTTGGCCTTTGCTGAGAGGTATTTTTTTTCCTCTCATGAAAAAAGAACAACCTTCCAGAACGTTGCCAAATGCACACATTCACACAAACTCACCCAATAAATCTATGCTTTAAAAAAGTGGCGGTTCAACTGTTTATTGTGAAAAATGGTCATTGTCTACATATTCACCCACTTCTGAAGAAATGAATCTCCCCACTGTTTCCTAGGAAGAATTCTTTCCTTTGTTGGGTTCTATTTGTGAACAGAAAGAAACAACCTTTCAACTGATATTGATCCACTGGCTTTATCAACTCAAAGCCCTAAAAAGGGCATGTCAGCTCATCTTAAAACTGAGTAGCATTACTAATTAGACTTGAGATTTATGCTTCTGTTCATTGAGATGCTTCATAAAAACCTTCCGCTAACCCCCTCTGTAGCCCGAGACTAAGGAAGGCGCACATGAAAGAAATCTCCTGAATATTAAGTGATGTTTCATTGAGACCCTCAAGGCCTCACTGTGGCATAGGAAATGTCATTCTTCATCTGCAGCTCTTGAAATTTGAGGTGATCAACCTTGAAGAGAGGGTTTCTACACATAAAATTACATTTTCAGCACACTCTGAATTAAATACAGCCAGTCCCATCTTCTTTCACTCCCTAAGTCATTAGAAGTTAAGTTAGACTCAGGCAGATGAAAATGTAGTGTAGATATTTCTACCTAAAAGCTAATGAGCTATGGTTTCCAAAGCTGCAGAAAAGGCCATCATGACAGTAGCCAAATGCCAAGCAAAGACAGTTCAACTAAAGAACTGCAACTGAAATCATTGCATATTCTTCTCTTTCTCCTCCTTTCTCCCCCTCCTCTCCCTCCTCTTCCTCCTTTTCTTTGCATTACTGCAAGTCAGGTTAATGCTGTACGTTTGTTTATGACTTGGCATTACCAAGATGCAAAGCACCAAGAAATTCCAGCCTTTGCTGTGGGCATCTCCCCCAGCTCTAGGGGGAGAAGGGGATGTAAGACAGGCACACTGGAGTCAGCATGTGGAGTTGAAGTTAACTGTGCTTGCTGGAAGAGCTCACAAGAAGTACTCCCTGCCTTTTTTTTTTTTTTTTTTATTGGCTTACAAATATGGAAGTTCTGGCAAGGTACTTTTTATCTATGCTTTATTGAAAATGAAGTGATGCTTTTAACTCTCTCTTGGTGTTCTGCCAATTGGATCCCAACTATCACTTTTGCAATAGTCTATTAGATGGGTCAACTGATACAAGATAGAATCTTATATATTAACTGTATGCTTCTCTTTCTTTTCCATACTTCCTGACACTTTCAGTAGTTGTTTGAGGCTTCTACACTGATACAAGAAGAATTAAGATTGATATCTCTGAAAAACATAAGAGAAAAATAGTTAATTAGAGGTTTGTTTCATTAATTTACTAATGGGGCTCCTTCGAAGCAAAGGAAAAGACTCTGAGGGGAACTGAGATCCCACCTCTAAGTTTATGACGAGGACTGAAATGAAAACAGTGTGATTCCGGATAGGGAGGAGGGAGATCTTGCCTATTTCATCTGGGAACACATAGAAATTTAGGCAGAATATGACCTTGAAAACTCTGCCTGGATTTTCAGGAGGAGGGGAAAGAATGCAGAGATGGCAGAGGGGAAGAAAGGCCAGGGAGCCAGGTGGAAGCCAGGTCAAAACCACAGGTGGTTTTCATCCTTTATACCTTACGCAGGCAGAAGCATCTCTCCTGTGTAGGAAGAGAACTTTCTTTCCCAGCTCTCAGCAAAAATTCACTGACAAAAAACCCCAGTGAACACGTAGGTTGGCTTCTGCCCCACTCAGAGAAACAGCTATAAGGTAGAGCTGACCATAGCTGGCTGGACCTGGACAGTGGGGAAATTCACTTCCCATGCGCAACCAGATTTTACGTGACAGAAGATGATAGCCAGAAGAATTTCTGTCCATGCCTTTTGTCACAAATAATCCCCAACCACCATCTCATTTCTAATTTAGATCTCCTTCTAATGTGTTTCTTCCGGACTCTGACCAAAACACATAGAAAGCAGCCTTTATAGTGTGTGGCTTCAAAAATCTCAACCCTTGTTGGTCAGCCCTAAGGAGCAGGGCCAGAAACACATTCCAGAGTTGTCATATTTCAACCTTTGAGAGAATGAATTTTTGATACTGATTATGAGTCATTACTCTCCGTAACTTCCTTAGATACATAGTCCAAAGTATGGGAGCCTGTGGATGCCGCAAATAAACTGCACGATGAACATCAACGTGTTGAATCCTCACTTCCTTTTATTACACATCTCCCATCTCCAACATAGACCTCACCAGTCCCGAGAGCCTCTTACGGGAGAACTATCACAGGGTTTTTCTTTATTCCAGAGGAAAGAAGAGGCTTTGAGTATTTCATCCCAACAATACCAAATTATTAGAGGCATTCACCATCTAACTGCTAGCTGGATTTTTCTTATTATTATAACAAAACCCACGGTGCTTTGGCCTTTGATAAATCCTCTGAAACACAGAGTAGTCCCAGGATTTGGGATGGTGGTGTCTCCCAAAGTTAGGAACACAGATCGAATGGCCCTGGGGACACATTCTCTGCCTTCTGCTAGGGACTGTTGTAATTAGTAGCGAGGACACTTGTTCTCCTCCGTGTCAAGGGCAGAAGCTGGTGACAGAGAGCTGCCACACAGGCTGTGGGGAGGGCGTGGCCTGTCAGTCCCTTCACTGTCCTTGTTCCCAGGCCCTTTATCCCCTCCTGAAAATATTTTCTCCCCCATGCTTTTCTTTTGATTTCCTGTTTCAGTTCAGTGACCTGTGAAGTTCAGGCAGTTCACCTTGCCCTGCTTCCTTGATCTTATGTCCACATACTGTAAACACTTCCTGTTTGGAGCTTGGACTGGGTCCTAGTTTCTAGACTATGTCAATTTCACTTGTTTTTATTTGTAATGGGAGGCTCTGCAACTATCAACAGTCACTCTAGCTTCCCTCTTTCCTCCACCAAAGGGTTAACCTTGGGAGAGAGGAGGAGGCACTGGCTCCCAGGCTGCTGGCTGCAGGGCTGACCATATTAGGAGTGTGTGAAATGAGGATTCAGCTCCTGGTGTAGCAGCAGGAGCGCTCCTGTCACTTGGAATTGCAGGAGCTATATTTAGTAACAACCAGTAGGGAATAGCAGTTTAAATGTGGGAGTGGGCTGCTGGAATGCAGATGTGTAGTGAATCTCTCCTCCAATCACCACCAAGGCTTAAAGCTGAGCTTAGGAGAGAGCTGAGCTCTTTTTCCCCCCACCTCTTCCTCTAAATCAGTCTGGATGGCATCCTTGGCAAGTCTGGCAAGGGTAGATTTTTCCTCAGCTGTTCTTTTAGCAAGGAGAAAAGGAACCATGATTGTTGAACGAATCATTACTCAAAATGCTGTAAACAGTATTATTCTCCCCTCAGACCTCACCTCCTTTGCCACGTCAAGTTAAATAACCACTAATATGATGAGTGGAATAATTTTATTGCCCTACGATTTCTCTCCTAAGCAATCATCTCCCTTTTGTTTTGTAGGAAATGTATATCTGGTGTTAGAAGCACTTTTTTCAGGTTACAGAGATCATTGGGTCCAGAAATTCACCTTCGTTATAATACATAATTGCCTAAGCAGAGCATCATCATTATGTATGAAAGGATTTCTTATAAACCATCAAATTCATACAAAATTCAATGAGAGTAAAAAATGAAGGGAAAATGGTCCATAGATAGAGCTGTTAACATGCTTGAGGATATGGAAGTACAGTAAATACTTTAATGGAAACATAGTAGCTCTGTTTTAAGAGTAATTTTTATCCAGAGGCAATTTCTGTGCTTACAACTCTCTCTCCTGGCCCCCTTGAATTTGCCATGTCAGTTGATTGAGACTTCAGTTTAACTGAATTGGCTAAAAGTTTTTTTTAATTCTGAGATTTGGGAAACATTTAAACATTTAGAATATAGGATTCTCCTTGTCTCCTTATATTCACACCTGCTACAGATCCACTCAATTTCCTCGAAGTATTTGGTACTCATAGTGCAGCGGAGAGTTCTAATCAAAACATTTCATAGGCCTGAAGTTGTGGCTGGGAAGTTCATCTGAATAAAAAGCTAAAGCTGTTGCATGTTCCACCACCATTTATTACTGTGAGAATACTTTCAGTTCATAGCTTCAGCTCAGAGGAAATGATTGGGCTATTTAGATGGTTTTGGCTAAAAAGCTAACAAGTTGCAGTATAGTCCACTAAGTGTGGTCATATGAAGACCCTCGGAGGAACAGAATCTCAAGAAACTTTACTGAGTGAGCACACTCTGGACAGTGACAACTGGTAGTTATTGCTCAGCAAAAATGTACACAGAGAATCTAAGGTATTATGGCCAGAGTTGGAAGAAAGGGTTGACCATGACACTTCAAGTCAGAACCAGAGGGAAGAGGCAAAACTGGGAGTGAACCAAATATTGGAGAAGGCGGCTGATTCAATGGAGAAGAAAGGGTGTGCCATCAGGAGGGCTGAGCCTTGTGCACACTCATCAGGAGGAAGGGGGGAAGAAGCTGGAGTCAAGAGAAGACCCTATCAGAGATGGCTGCCCCTGCAGATGAAGCAGGTGGAACTGGGGGCTGGGAACCTTAAAGCTGAGGTGCTTAGAGATCCAGGCAGGGGGTGAAGATGAGTGAGGTTGGCTAACCAGGTGCTAGAGTCTTGCCCCTTGTCTTAGTTACTTTTCACTCATTGCTGAGACAAAATACCTGA